>LUCH01003342.1:56568-73348 GCA_013368495.1 Paragonimus heterotremus | reverse complement strand
AGTCCCGGCTGTAATGGCGATGATATGCACTACTGAGGAGCTCTAATGAGAGCGAAACTCGAGTCTAGTGCTTCTGCTGTTCGGGAGGGGCCGACTGGAATGTCTATGGGGATGCTACATCTGTAATCAATTGTGGGTGATGTTCAGCCTATATGAAAATTGTCACTATCAGTAAAAAGCAAGATATCATCGACGTATCTTTTGTGTAAAATAATCATGAGAATATTATCAAAAAATTGTCGTTTAATCATTCGAAGGAAAACATCTGCTAACGTTGGGCCTAGTGGGCTGCCCATAGTTACCCCGTCAGTTTGCTTAAAAACAAATTTTTCTGGCTCAAGTCGAGTGTTTTTTGTACATAATAAAGTGAGTTTCCCGAGAAAATCAAGAGGAAGAGGCAGTCGAATATTGAGGAATGAGATAAAATCGCAAAGAAAATTTACCTTCTCATGCAGGGAAACACTAGTGAATAAAGGTTGTACGTCGATAGAATACATGGTTTTTTTTAACCCAGAAACCTCCTTCAAAATTTTCAGCAACTCGAATGATTGTTTTACACACTGTGGTGATATTATCACTATTATTACCACTATCTCTAGTATTATTCCTCTCACGTGGTCACGAAATAGGAAGCAACTGGCTGTTCCATTGAACGCAGTGGTAAGTGTCGTCTGTCTGGCTGGAGTCCACACGGTCATTCGACTTGCTGGTTAGAAATGCTTTCCGAGGCACCACTGTGCCGCAGTCAATGACGTATCCGCATCCCTACCACTTATAATCCTAACACTCGGTTCTATTTTACTTTATTATTATTATTGTTATTATTATTAGCACCGGTGTCCGACGGTTTGTATTTTTTATTTCACTTAACTTAGGGAAGTTATTAAATACATCTGGTAAGGAAAACTTACACACGATTTAGTGACCAGGTCATAGCCAACAGTAGTTGACCGATACGGTTCGATTGGGCCTGACCGCTTGACGCTTTGAGGCATACACAAAGAAATGTCGATCGTATTTGGAACGATCCACCATCGCCATGACAGTCCGAGATTGGTCTTTTCCATCCACATTGAGGTGGCACAAGTTAACTGTCTATAAATTCCTTGTTACAAATAATGCTCATTTGCTCGGTTACCAAGGCGAGAAGGGTATTGGTTCGCATTATGAAACATAGCTGGTTCGATTCCATTTGGAATGTCTCCACCTCCTAAGTCCAGCGATGGACAAAACCAGTTGTGGACTGTATTTGAGGGTATGCATCTTGAAAGGCTGCAATACTGGCTGTGAAATTGCACAAGCCTTTGTTTATAACCTTAAAACCCGATAGTCCAGTCAGAAGCTTTTCTCTCCCGAATACACAGAACTGTCTACCCCAGTGCCATGCTGCACTAACTGCTAACGTAGCCAGCGAGTATCAATGCGACTCTTGTTTTTAACTGAAAACTTACGCTTCCGCTTACAGCAGGTTGCATCGATAGTTGAGCTAATCGGTTGAAGACAGTGTGCCTAAGTTTCGCTCTCAGGTCATCAGTTCCAGAAAAGGTCGCAACAGTTAGACAAACCATGAAGAATCAAGATGGAAAGCGTTCCTCTGTTTTGCCTAGACCCGAATTCCATGCCGATAACCAGCTGTTGTTCATTATGATTGGTTCAGCGAATACAAGTCAGACGGGGGAAGTCCAATACTAGTTCATCCCACTCCACTGACTTGTGTGCGCTTGGTCACAATATGTCATTTTTCGAACCAATCAGGATGCTGTAAACCCGCCCCGAGTCTGACCAGACAGTATTTCGTCCCCTCTGTGCGTGCTGTATCCTCCGACAAATCGCAGTGCGATGGTCTGTTACAATAAGTACTTGAAAGTAATTAAAATAGACTTTTGTGTTCGCGTGGTGATTGTGTAGGTGGAACCCTGAATTTATAACTACTCCCATCGATTACGTCAATAACGACCTCTACTGGTTCGATTTCCTCGTTGAATATTTTCCGGCAATGCATTACTGCTCAGAAGTAATCTCCTACACTCCAATATATGACAGCTCTGGGGAGCAAAATAATTCTTATATTTCCACAGACATGTGTACCTGCACAAACAAAATGTCTTTCAGTTACCCATTTCCTGATAACCCAATAGGTAAAAATCTCATGGGTGCCTACAACGAAACATCCAATTCGACCGAATTCGGCGTCAGTTCCTGCAGAGAACCACTAGGTATTCCAAAGCAATTCGTCAACGGTTACTATCCGAAGACCACGACAGTGTCATACCAAAAATATTCGACAGAGATAGATGTCGAAAATGGACCCCTTGGTGCAACTTATCACCCACCATTGGAGCATTACAGTCGATTAGGTAAGAAACGGGCCGTCAGTGATCGTCGTAAAAACAACCCGGTCGAACAGATAAACAAAAACCAGACAAATGCGTCAACAGAGAGTGGAGAAAGCGACTGTCTCAGAAGGTCATTTGGATCCGAAAGATGTGCACCACAATCCTACACTCAAAAGGAAGATAGCTTTATGTTATTTGGGGATATGTCAACATCAAACTTCAGTTATTGGAATCTACCTGAGTCGTTATCATCGATATTGACACAATCTGGTTATAGGGAAGCGCTTGGTGCGGAAGGTGAAATCCAAACTCCAGAAGAAATGTTACCGGTAAATGTTGGGAAATGGAGATACGAACAAACCGCGAAGTCCGAATGTACGGACCTATCAAATGATAACGTTGAAGGCAGCCCCGGTAAACCAGTTGAACGACTACATCATGGTATTTTTAAAGACGAACACCGCACTATCACGAATCGCGATGTTTTGAGCAACTATTCCACCACAATGCATCACCCGTCAATAAAATGGAACCAAATTGTTTGTGAGCTATACGGAAACCAGAACCTATCCGAATCACAGTCAGGAATTCAACATGATATCAAACGGGTCATTCACTATAAACAACCAACAACATCTATACAATGCACAACACCTTTTAAATGGATGCAGCTTAAACGACAATCATCCAAACCTGCCAATCACAGTAAGTTTCTTTTAAGTCCGTCGCGGTATCGCTTATTTTTATGGAAGGTGACGAGTCTAAGACGTTGAATGTGGTCAACTCAAAACTGAGCAGCTATCAATAAGTAGCCTAAGGACTAGATGTACATGACAATACTTTTTTGGTGAACACGTACGACGGTTATTAACATAGAGTAATTAGTACAGTGTGCAAAAGCATCTCGGTTTATGGGTTACAATCGGTCGAACAACCAACCGGAAAGTGATTCATTTGCAAGTCTCTGCGAGGCTGTTAGAAAACAGGCCTAAATCAATTGACAAAGGATTTCCACTCTCCATCACTTTGATTTGACCCTGAGCAGTTCGTCATTTTTATTCGACGTTACACTACGGGTAAGTAATCAACGGATCAGTGATGAACAACCAGAGATGTTGGTTGTTATACGTATGGTCGTAGCCTTCGCAATCAACCGTTTTTTATCTTCAGTCGACCTCTTATGGATAGACTGTTCCTGTTAGGGTTAATTAAAAAATTCATATATTTATCTTAGTCGAAAGGTATGCTCACGTTTTAGTATATGCTAACTGAGTGCGTCCGCCACGCATTTGGAATCAGTTAAACATCGCGTCTACAGGTCCGACCACATCCACATATAAATGGTGTTAGATATTTTCAATCATCTCCCGATGAGATACAGGAAATATCCTACCAAGTCCAGTTGATCTTCCATCAAGTATGGCTTGTTAATTAGGTTCAAATCGCAGAATTAACTCAACCTACAAATACTGATGAATAATAAAAGTTCTTATTTGTTTTTCGTTGTTTTTCTTAGGAGCATCAGACAAAATCCCCATGTAAGATAACAAACACTTGTTCGCAGTGTTCGTCCAATGGTCCCGAAAGTACATACCAGAAGTAGAGGATTTAGAGTCAGAAAGTAACTGACAGTAACTGACAGAGGGTAGTCACTAGTAAACTAATACACGGGACAAAGAACATAGGGACGGTGACTTCGTTGTAACTATGACGAAGTTAGAATGCTTCATACATCTGTTGGTAAACAACAGCAGCCTCATCTCGTTACCAAGCCGCGTTACGTTGTCCTTAAGTTTTGTCGCGTATATTTTAGGCTGAAGTTAGTTAGTCTCAAGTGTATTCCAACGAATACCAGATATCTGGAAGTCGACTCTCACATTGTGTGTGAACAAAAGCAACAGAAATTTCAGCTCACTCACTGGGGTGAACAAGGGCTCACGGCTGTTTAAAATTAACCCACAATCTCTGTCGCACATCCCATAGAATGGAGTGTTAACTAAAGATCACAAAAATGTATCTTGAATATCTAAACCGTCTAGTTGATCGACACATTCCAATTAATCACGAGCAGACAATCTACGTCTGTCACATCCCACCGTGTGGTTGCGGTATGAACTATGTGGAGAGAGCAAAGTTGCATCTGGTTGACCGTTGTGAGGTAATTCAGTGATTTAATGCGTTGCTGTCAACTACAAAACGTGCGACATTACTGCAACAATGAGCTTACATGTTTGATGCTACAGTCGAATTTACTTTCATCTCACTCTGTTCCCCTTGAACAAACTGTACGAGTGTATGTGTTCACGATCGGTGAAATTACACGAACTGATAGTCGTCCCACAACTTACCTCTCCCAATTCCACGGCTCGGATGTCTTTCATGGGATTGGCCGGACAATTTATTCCGAGACCATCATCATCCGCTGGATTATTTAAACCAAAACTTCTACTAGATATACAAACTGTCATGTATCAGAAAACCAATGACTAAAGACATATCCAGTTCTCACATTCATCTCTCGGAATCCGTTTCAGTATTCACAATTCATCTCCAGTACAACAACAATCTTTAACGTAATGCATTCCAAGCGGAATTAACACGTGCAACTTATTAGTCGTCTGAACTTATCGTCAGACAAACGATTCGAGTGTGCCTAAAAATTGTAATTATAGGTGGTCCAGTTCAAGTAATCAGTTAGAGGCATGGAATGGAATTTAGCAATCAGCATGCAAATGCGTCAGTCGAGGTCCTGATATTGGTTTTATTTTGTACGTTGTATTCGTTCACTGGGCGCTGTTCTGGGTGTACGTTATTCTTTATGGGGTAAGTTTATTTCGTGATATGTATATGCGCTTCCATATGCCTAGATGCTTGCATGTTGATGCGTTGTTTGTTGCAATGTGCCACCTTTCGAGTGAGCTCTTCGTCCTTCTATTCCAAACATAGCAGTTGCATAACCTTTTGTACTTGCACTGTTGAAGGTTGAGACCGGAACCGGCTCACCGACATTTGACTTCAATTGGCACCGAACGGCTCGTCTAATGGCACAACCACTCGGGAAAATGATCGGGTCATTACATACATATCGCTTCTATGGTAACACAAAGACATTCGATAAACCACCATCTTTATTGTCTAACTCGCACGTTCTCACACAATTTGCCCACTCGCTTTCAGGCACCGGAATTCCAGCCCATAACGGAGCGACGGTTTTCACCCAAACGTTGTGTACACTTTTGTCTGGTTTGTTTGCGGGGCTGACACCTTGCTGTAGATATTTTGCATGTCATTTCTCGTCCGTTGGTCCCATTTCGTTGAGTGATCCCCATCCTGTCGCCCGTGTTGTCCGCAATTCGCCCACTGTTGGCCATGTCTTACCAACGCGTCGAGATAGTCCACCGTGTGTTGGAATAATCGCGCCTCCGATTTGGCCATACATTACACTGTCACCAAGTTTATGGGACACAAATAAATCTGAGTTGATGAGTTTGAGATGAAATGTGGAGTTTTCGGAATGTGCAGGTGGTTCGAACTCTGACACTGACGCATCACTAAATATATCAATTCAACGATACAATCGTAAAACACATTTAGTGAAAAAGAGGAATGAACCTAGCCATCACTGGACATTTCTCTAGCGGAGATGAAAAAGTGTTAACGAGGTCTGTTGCAACTGCGACGAGTACTATGTTCCTCACTGTGTACACATCGAATCCAGCTGTCGTCTCAGAACTTGGAGTGTGTGTAATTATTCTGGAAATCTACCTGAAATTAAAGTTAACTGTAGAAAAAATGTACTAAAAACTCGAGTTGCTCTTACAGTGGAAGGGGCAAGGTTGTTCTTAGCGGTCTGGTTGCAAATGGCATACAGTTTCCTACCGACATTCTTGTCTGGCTATGAACGTTTGCGGAAAGTTACCAACCAGCGGTGTCTAAGTAACCGTTTGGTGCAATCGGCTCGGCTAATGGTGGACAAAATGATTACCTGCTGGAATAGTGATAGTCAGTGTTAGAACTCTCATCTTAATGGACAGTGTATATATTGCTGATCGAATGCCGACTGTCTAAAATTTACTGTATAATTCCACCGATTGGATTGCTGTTTGTGTGCTTAGAATCGTTCCCTTTTGATTTTACTGACCCGCATTCACTGCACGTACGTATTCGTCACACCTACGTTGCTGTCGTGTATGCACTCGTATTGAATACACGGTTCAGAACGTGCAGTCTCGGGCAGTTTTAGCTATAGTTGTGCCAAGTGAATATAACGATAGGTTCTGAAAACGGGTGCCTTCAGGCAAAATTTCCGAAACGCCAGGTTGACGGTATAGGTTTGCTGTATGCAGTGTATCTGGTTTAAGTAAGATTAACTTGAATTGCAAACAGTGTATGAGACGACTTCAAAACCTATAGTAATTGCACGCGTATATCCTGGTCACAGCCTCCGCTCCCTTACATAAATTAGCCTATTCTACAGAGGAAAATATACACCCAGAACAGCGCCCAGTGAACGAATACAACGTACAAAATAAAACCAATATCAGGACCTCGACTGACGCATTTGCATGCTGATTGCTAAATTCCATTCCATGCCTCTAACTGATTACTTGAACTGGACCACCTATAATTACAATTTTTAGGCACACTCGAATCGTTTGTCTGACGATAAGTTCAGACGACTAATAAGTTGCACGTGTTAATTCCGCTTGGAATGCATTACGTTAAAGATTGTTGTTGTACTGGAGATGAATTGTGAATACTGAAACGGATTCCGAGAGATGAATGTGAGAACTGGATATGTCTTTAGTCATTGGTTTTCTGATACATGACAGTTTGTATATCTAGTAGAAGTTTTGGTTTAAATAATCCAGCGGATGATGATGGTCTCGGAATAAATTGTCCGGCCAATCCCATGAAAGACATCCGAGCCGTGGAATTGGGAGAGGTAAGTTGTGGGACGACTATCAGTTCGTGTAATTTCACCGATCGTGAACACATACACTCGTACAGTTTGTTCAAGGGGAACAGAGTGAGATGAAAGTAAATTCGACTGTAGCATCAAACATGTAAGCTCATTGTTGCAGTAATGTCGCACGTTTTGTAGTTGACAGCAACGCATTAAATCACTGAATTACCTCACAACGGTCAACTAGATGCAACTTTGCTCTCTCCACATAGTTCATACCGCAACCACACGGTGGGATGTGACAGACGTAGATTGTCTGCTCGTGATTAATTGGAATGTGTCGATCAACTAGACGGTTTAGATATTCAAGATACATTTTTGTGATCTTTAGTTAACACTCCATTCTATGGGATGTGCGACAGAGATTGTGGGTTAATTTTAAACAGCCGTGAGCCCTTGTTCACCCCATTGAGTGAGCTGAAATTTCTGTTGCTTTTGTTCACACACAATGTGAGAGTCGACTTCCAGATATTTGCTATTAGTTGCAGTACGCTTGAGACCGACTGATTGTTCATAGCTTCAGAAGAACTCGTGAACAATCATTAGTGTGTATTATTGGTGACGTTTCATATTTGGCACAAAAGCTTTTTCAGACCAGATTATCCAGTTACAAATTTGGTGATATTTAACGCAGGTCAGACCTAAACAGCTGAACGAAGCAGAAGAGCAGAATCGCTAATTACAGTAGATCGGGTACCTGTGAACAGCGGGACATATATGAATTCTATACGGTCTGTTAGAAAGGCCAGTCAAAGGATCAGTTGTTTCTGAGGTAAGTAGATAGGGCAATCACAGTCTTAATATATTCAGACTATTGTCTCATCTAATCATCGGTGCAACTCAGCGCGATCGATCCAAGACTGATTTGTCTAACGCATGACCGGCGACAGCATAATCCCTGATCATGGCTTGATACTCAAGTTGATTTCTGGGCGCTTTTCTGCTGCGCCTTCGGTGTTCGTTTAATCTGATGTCAAGTTCTCGTACTGCTTGCATTTAATTCTACACGCACAGTTACTAAGTCTCTCAACAGGTAAAAGGTGTTTAAGATGTACCAATATTTCACGCAATGTCGTCACACTTCGGGAAACCGTCCTGATGCCTTCCACGTCCAAAACCTTACAAATAGCTCCTGACGTCCCTTCCAGTAATGCGGTGACAGCAGTAATTTCCAATACCCTTGATGTCTATTTTGAAAATTCTCACTGAGTCATAGAACACGAAGTGTAGCAAACATGTTTCCGATAAAGTTTCATCAGGCTATTACAGTAATAAAGGAAAATAAAAAATAACGGTTACATGCGAAACTTGGTGTTGGTCCAAAATTCACACCATCTCAATTTTGTGTTTGTGAACGCCGACTGGGTCTCAACTGCTTACATATCGATCAGGTGGGTCAGCTAACGGCCAAGGCAATTGAAGCAGTTGAACAAAGTTTTTCTGTCCACACGAGGTTGGATTTTGTAATCAAATGGCAGTGGCGTAGGCAATGATCAACACTCACTGGCGAACGAGTTCTGACCTGTTCGATGGAACCCTGTAGATAATAGTGAACGTTCGGTCTATGTTGACCTGATGATCGTTGTCAGCCCGATGACCTACAATGACACCTGTGATTGATTTTCTCTCACCTGTCCCGATCCATGCTGGATGATGTTCTCTGATCCTTCTAGACAAGTGCCGAGTGGTACGACCCACGTAGTTTGCTGAACAATTGCAAACGAACGTGTAAATCACCATAGATGAGTTGTGGACAGGCACTTTATTCTTCAGATTTAGAGTAATCAGTGGTGAACTGATGAATGAAATAATCAGTCGTTGATGCTGGATCGAGTAATCGTCTCAATAGTCTTTTAAAAAACCGTAATTAGCCACTCGAACTCAGTACTGACCCCTGTTAATGTGCAGTTAACTCATAGCTTGTTGTTACCTGCTGCTTCGTTTACCAACATCATGACCGAGAAAATAAAATGTCTCCTTACGAAGTGCCATAGCATGGAAATTTTGAATAGCCGGAACTTTTTAACCGTCTCGTCTACACTATGTCTAGTCAACAGCTGTCAATAAACGTCGAATAACAGGTCACGTTGGAAGAACCTGCAATCGCTGGCCAGATTGTAAAACGCTATTACGAAAACAGTTAAAGTTATCAGATGAGGGGTTTGAACTAGTCGGCAACGTTTGATTGCAGAGATCAAAAAAGGCAACCAGGCTAAAATAAAGCATAATTACGTCCAATAATTTTGACATCTCTGATATAAGATGGATGGTTTCAGATCGATCTACCTAACTGTCGGTGTTTGTTAGCGTTTCATTTAGCTATGCGTGTACTGATTATCTTAAATACTCCCAAGTATGTAGCCTGTTCACCCGGTCTGAATAAGTTTTTGAATGCAATGATGGACGTCACAGCTAAGCATATTTCTCCTGAAGATTCCTTTAATTGTCAGAAGTTCACAGAGGAACAGCATAACAAATATGGTTTCATTCAAATCTCATACTGCTAATACATGTATAACATACCGATCTAAGGAAATATTGTGTATGAAGCTAGTTATACAGGAAAATCCATAATATCACGTTACTTCCCTTAATGTGTGTGAAGTCGATCGGATGAGCCGGTGAATTGTTATGTAACTTGGAATAATTTAAATACCTCGCACACGTTTGGTTGTGAAATCCGATCGTAATAGTCAATATTTATCTATGGTCGACTTGAGGTAACTCAGTGGTCCATCTGCGGTGACTTAATATTTACTCAGTACAGTGTTTGATTTTCTACCACTCGCCTCCATCCATCCGTGACAAAATTTCGATTCACTCAAGCCATTGTTCAATCACATGACCTATAATCTAATGAACAGACGTAAGCGGACGAGTAAATTATCACAGGTGGGTTGCAAACTTGCAATATGCCCTTCAGATTTTTGACTGTTAGTACGAAACTAGTGAATTAGCTGCAGGGTCAAACTACGATGAATTTTATTTATAATAAAATGACAGGACAATAGGTGGCGCTTAAGCTATTGTGTCATCCATGAAGCCACTGGTGCATAAGTATATGCCTTGTTTTTGCTGCTGGCACGTTTCTTTGTAGGCTAAACAGATTTCACATATAAATGCCAACAAATTTATCCTTGTAAACATTTGCGTTTTGAGCACGGTTAATGAGTTACAGCCCTTCTTCCAAAGTACCCACCGAGCTCAATCATAATCAAACTACGCGAACAGTTTGTCATCTCTTTCCCTACCGATAGGAAGGATGTGTATGAGTTGAGGAAGTAACATAAAAATGGTCGATATAAACATGCTGCGGGAAGAAACAGTCCGGATCCTGGTCCCGTAGTTGATAAGCTACGGCGCCAGATTATATATATTGACGTCCAAGAAGCTTAGGCATGATTCACAGTATGGATGTCATTCACAGGGACTGACCTTCCGTAAAAACTCCGTTAAATTTTGTCCACCCGAATGATTGATCGATTGTTTCTTCCCGTCTTTCATTCTGATTTCAGAGCCACGGCCACTTCCGCTGGTAGCAGGATTCACCAGAGGGGTTTACCTAATTGTACATGCACATATGCGCTCCTCCTCTCACGGATCACAGATTAAGGCCGTCTAACATACAGTTTAAGAAGCATCTCCGTGGAGAGGTTCTTTACGTTGACCTTCTTAGCTCTTTCCCATGAACTTTAACCAGCTAAATCACACCGTTCATAACATATTGTGGCAGGTGTGCCACTATGACGTTCCCTTACTCGGATTCGAATTTAACACAAACACATGCTAGTTGACATAAACCTGTTCCGTCTACTGAGTTGCTGCTACTACGCGGACGCTTGAAACGTTTCTGATTATTGTCCGACCCCTCGAGGTAATGCTGTTATTATGGTTTGTCTGCCAGCAACAAAGGATGCAGTTGCATGGTTTAATTTTTGTCATCGACGAAATGTTGGTCAGTTCAACGTAGGAATCCGACGTAAACCGTGTTCGTTACATTTCCTAATGGATTTCTGCTTAGTTCGTGGCAGTACGTGCAAAAAAACACCAAACATATTTGCACATCTACAGATTATCGTTGCAACGATAACCGGGATAGATGTGGCATAGGGGGGGAGTGTTCTACTAACACTTAATTCGTACACAATTTATTATTACACGATCAAACGGGTGAATACGTACGGGCAAAATATTACAGTTTGTTTGGCGTACAGTCAGTATTCAGTACTGTAAGCGGATGTGACTTATGCTTGATAATTCAGACAGCAGTAGGCAACTTCGGGAACCTGATTATCAGGTGATTTAACTTTCATCCAGAAACTATTCGCGCAACTTATGCAGAGGACAAAATGAGCGACCAGTTATTTCATTCTGAATGCGCAACGAGAAACCACAAGCAATACTGCCACGAATATAGCAGAAACTGATGAGGTTTAAAATAAATTAGATACCGTAGAGAAAAGGTAGAACAGAATTAATAACTTTGCAGCATGTTATCACTGTAATATCATCTTGTTGTTGTAGCACACTACTGGTTACTTGCAATAAACCAATAGAGCCTTAGCACAACCTAAACAGGTTTTCTTTTCAGTTTTCAGTTTATGATTCCCGTTGTGCATCCACGTTTCGCCGATGTTTTTACACCGTTGTTACTTTCCTTTCCCCCCTCGAAGTTTATCACCCCACGTTTGAAATGACTGCATTCTATTCGCCTCACTCATTGAAACATCAATATTTACAAGAGATTTTTGTCCGCTGCTCATCATTCTACTTACAGTTTGCCTCCATACTTAACTGCTCACCTTGTTTTTAGGTATTCAAGTTTGCGCTACACTCATCTGAATCCAAATGATGACTATTTCTCAAACAAACTAGTGTTTTGTGGCATGTATACACAATCATTCGTCAGTTTGATAATCATTTCCTGCGTGCAATCGAAAAAACAACAAATAGGTCCGTCTAGCAAACACCCTGAGTAGTAATTCTGGCGAAGTTCGCATTCATAGGAGGGTAAGACTGACGTCTTTGTGAACCTGAGCAATTGAAATCCAGGCGACCTTATAAAAACCTCAGTGGTTAAGTTAAGCATAGAAAATTATGTTTAATGTTAAGACTTTAGCGTTCATCCAGTAATGATTAATACCTACGACTGGCGTAGCTCAGTGATGACGACGGAAACTATCCAAGTGAGAGTTGTAGCTGCGAAACGCGTTATGGGTTATCAGACAATTACCGAGTCACCTAATGGCGTAATATGTCACCTGGTGGAGAACAATTTCGGCGCGTCTCACCCTCGTTTGGATAGGGCACTTAGGCCCATAACACCGTAATCCGAATCACTTGGTTGATGAGATGAATGTCTTATTAAAATTGTTTCAACTTTGAGCTTACTACAAGAGAAAACTTGGAACGTAACAATCCCATTTCCTCAAATAATGTGCGGAAAAACCGAAACAATCAAGTGATCGTCTAAAGCCTCTCCCTTCCGATGGTTCGAGATCGAATTCGCAGTTTGCTACTCTGCAGATGTGCGTTTATGATGGCCTCGCACGTGACATCAAATCAGACAGGTCATGGTGACACATGAAGTTGGCGTCCTCAGAGTTGATTGCAACCAGGCTGGCAACGAACCCTTGCAGCTAAATTGGTTCCCACCGCCATGGCAACTACGCAATCAACTGACTGAGGTTGACGGTTGTAAGCTTCACAGTCGTTCAAGTTGGCTGGACATCATGATTCACGCCTTCGTCAATTGAGATGACCATACCCCCACTTGAGACTGCAGATTCCACTAAGACAGACAAACGGAATGTGTGAACTCGTGATTTCGTTGCTTACACTCCATCATCTCCAGGTGTTCCATGGTCTACTTTGATATTCTAAAGAGTTCTATTAATAATCTTTAGGATTAGCTGGGTACAACAGGTAAAAATTCCCGTTACTGTATGATAACAGATGATGCGCGGTCTGAAATCGCTCAAGGTTAGTGTGTATGTCATAAATATGGAAATTTATCCCTGGTTCACTCTACCTCAGTCGTACTGCGTAAAATCTTCATCCATATTTAGTAATTAAAACCGATCTAAGGACTGAACAGTCAAAAATCTAGGGGTATCACGTGTCACTGCTGTCAACACGTATTAGCCGTGGCCTATTTTGAACTACTCAAATCAGCCTTTTTGTAAGCAGCTACTCTTAAAATATTCGTCAATTTTAAGGTGCGCACAATTCACCTATGCAACGATGAGATTAATCTGAAGTAGCCATGTATGAATTAAGGGAAAAAATTGAACGGAATATTTTGAAAACGCTGTTTATCGATTGAGTTCAGTCATGCGCTTAAAAATTTGAGCCCACGTAAGCAGGTGGTAAAATTGTGAGATAGTTCATATATAATTTGATAGAATATTTTACACTCAAATCCCTAATTGAAACAAAAAGATTCTTCAGTTTCGAGACAGCTTTTAAGCTAACGATCCTTTGGTTTATTCATAAAAATTTCACTCTTGATAGAAACCTCGTCAGTCGGAATGAGTCAGTAACAAATTTGGTGGTATTTAAAGTAGGCTTAAAATAGGCAACTAAACGAGTCGGAAGGTAAAATGTGATAGAGCAAGTACACGTAGATTCGTTTAGTTGTTTACGTCTAATCTACTTTAAATGCCACCAAATTTGTAATTAGTTTATCTGGTCTAGCAAAGCTTTTGTGGGAAGAGTGAAGCGTTGTCTATAGGCTAAATCATTCGGTCTTAAGCATATCCCAACTATAGAAGATCGCACATTTTGTTGGGAAAAGAAAGAAACCGCATCAAATCCCCACTTCTTCTATCCAGCCCGTACGACACGATGATCAATAAACTTCACCAGGTCCAATAATCCTGTTTTACGAGTGACACAGATTAAATGAAACTTCATGTTATCAGCGTTTCCAGTGGAAGACTTTGGAAGTTAAAACCTTATAAGAACAGCATATTAAAGGCTGGTACATAAGTGAATGCGAAATCGTATCATTTGCCTGTTAAAATGCTAGGGACCTCATGAAGTTAGAAGCTTAGTCCCGCAAACCTAATTGAGAAGGAAACCAGTTTGGTAGAGCACTATCATTTACTGAACTATACTATAAACAAGTAGCTGTGCTATGAACAGGTAGCGAATAAGGGCAGAAGAGGTCATTTCAAATGTCCAACCAGCTGTTGAAAACTCGCTAGTAGTGGATGTATAAGATGTTTGTTCACAGTGTCGGACTTTAACAAAGGGGGATCCATTGTCTCGTATCACTAAACTATGCAGGATTGTAAACTTTAAAGTCAGACCAAGATGACTAAAACCGTGGTGGATAAAGGCAGGTCTACGATCCTATAGAACGAGACAGCCTAGGAAGATAAGGTGCAACACGACATTCGAAAAACCGTGCAAGGGAAAACCTATTTGAAACTCCGTAAGTTCATTCATGAATAAGAAGTAAAGGCGGAATGGGCTAGTTTTTAAGTTGGAATCAGTTATGAACAAGAAAACTGGTATTACCTACATCCGAAGTCGACTGTATCTCCGCGTTCTGTGGAATGTCAAAATTTAACAAAACCCAAAAACTTATCACACCCACCGTCAATTGTATTGGTTTCCTAAGAAACAAGGTTGCCAAACATCTCAGAGGAACAGGCTGCATTAGATAATACGAGTCACATCTACTGAATAGGACGAAGTATTTGATAATTCCGGTAGTACGTCACTATTCACTTATTTATCTAAGACAGCGTCAGTTGAAACTGTCGGAAAACTGGTGACGATCGATGCCACTTTCTATGAGAGGACGAATTTGATTACTGATGTGGTTAAACGTCAGCCACATTTTTAAAAACGGGCTTTAACTACTGGATCATCAGTAGACATGCAAAGGCCAACTGTCTCAAGGTCACTTCCGATCGATTGTCACTTATGTGCCTATCACACGGTCCTACTAAAACGCTGAAGCTTTTATGCGACCAATTCACCCATTTGAGGAGATCATCAATGTTTAATCGCCAAGGCTCATACGTTAATTAGGCAGACTGCACTCTGTTAAGTGGCCACTTTTCTATGGACACAATAGTGAACGCATGTCGGTAGCAATGCACCGTCAGGCCTTAGGAAATAATTAGCAATGTCTCGTAGTAACTTGATGAGATGATTTTTATATAGACTTCCAACTAACCAGTTACGGACTCAGCTTTCCATCATCGAAAGTCCGGGTGAGACCGCCTGCGTTTAATTGGCATTAAAAATACCCACATTTCCGTTCTTGTGGTTGCCTAATCATGCTCACGAGTGACCTTCTTATATAGTTTGGTTGGCACCGTTCGTGTCTATTACAGTCGTAAGGGTGGTTTAGCTTATGTGGTTAACACCACATACTTGGCTTATAAATGGGTCATTTTATCACGACGGTTGGTGCCGATATTTGTGCCTCAACTTGGATTTTGGTCCGTTCTCCATTTACTAGCGTTTACGCGGCATTGATCTATTTCAAGACCGGCTTCCTGGAAGTAAGGTATACTGGGAATAATTGCCTCACCTGCGCTCCTATAACAACTGACGTCTTCCAAAGTTAACCTTGGATGTTAAACAGACATCGGTACCCGGACGGATAAAAACAAAGATAAGCATTGTTTGTAGCTTTGCAACAGTGGGAATGACCAGAAGCGTTCAACTTTGACCACAGTTAAATGGAAACTTACACTAGTTCGTGAGGTAGATGTCAAGCATCTGTCATGTTAGTACAGAAATTTACAAGGTACCTGAATGGTTAGTTTCATATGATTGCTCAATTCCACAGTTGACTTTCCAAGGTAAACCACAATATTGTATTCAAAGACTGTTGGCTGACAACGATCCCAGTTGCGTTCTGGAAGAATACTTTGTGTTATTTTCGTTACGAAAATCTACTTCAGTTGCACATTCGACAGGTCATAACGTTACTTAATTTCTAAATAAAAAGTTTGAAAAATATGTCATTGCTGGAATGCAATTGATATCTGAGTCTTTATGCATATCAATGATATCCTTGAAGCACCGTAGTTGACTGTCTGAGTAATTTGGTATAATAATAGCGCCTTCATTAGGACAAACTTCACTCAAAAACCATAGTAGAACTCCTGGAAAAGTCGCAGTATGACCTACTTCTTATGTTCTTTCGTTAATTTCCTACTTGAAACACTGGATTTCCTTTAATAACTTCATCGATGCAGATATATGTTGCGATGTGTTAACACTTTGTTTACTCTCATCAGTCGCAAACATAAAACATGTGAGTTATATATGGCACAAATAGAGGTAGACAA
This sequence comes from Paragonimus heterotremus, assembly GCA_013368495.1. Classification (NCBI taxonomy): domain Eukaryota; kingdom Metazoa; phylum Platyhelminthes; class Trematoda; order Plagiorchiida; family Troglotrematidae; genus Paragonimus; species Paragonimus heterotremus. The sequence goes on along the minus strand of LUCH01003342.1, from coordinate 56,729 downwards.
GGTATGGACACGCATACAATCACACCACGTATTTTCTCATCACCAGCACGGCAATCCTATGGGTTGCCTCAACCACTTTCGTGAACATATCGCAGGTTGGTGAGTTCTAATCCACATGGTTTAGCTAAAGGCCAGTAGCTTCGGGTTCTGACTGCGTAACA
>LUCH01003342.1:22897-35638 GCA_013368495.1 Paragonimus heterotremus | reverse complement strand
AGAGCGACCGGATGAGTCATCGCTCTACCGGATCGGACCAACGGACGAGACATAGCAGCCAAAATAGGATGGATGACCACATTGAAAGCGTGATTATTCCAACACTCGCAGGAATATCTCGACACGGTTGTAGAGTGCGGTAGAAGCCCATAGTGGATAGAGAGGGGTACTACACGAGCGACCGGACAAGCCATCGCTCAACTAAATCGGATCAACGGACGAGGAATGGCAGGCGGAAAAGCCCCGGATAGAAGGCTCCAATCACACACCAAAACCGGGTAGAAGTGCACACGACGTGTGAGCGGGAACCGGGGGGTGGGGGTGGGGTGGGGTGTTGTGGGCTGGAATTGTGATTCAAAACCGCAAGCGCGCGTGTGGTATGGTAACTAGCGTGTTGGACAATAAAGATTGTGCTTCATTCGCCATAGTAGAAGCTTCATCAGGCTGGCTGTGTGTTGTGACTGAAACATTACCGACGATTTCTGACTTGTCCTGAAATCACAAACTCTCAGTCGATTAATCGTTTTGTATACTATTTACACTATCATCATTTGGTTGGTCCAGACAAAGACAAATTTGGTTGTGACGTACCGGTTTCAAGTTGAGCACTAGGAAATATAGTACGCAATATTTCGATTTCCTGCGACCCTAACCAGTGAAACCTGTCAGTCGATGATTGACCATGTCCATCCACTACAAATGAGGGTGAATAAGGTTACATATAAAGTACGCATATATATGTGATCTCTTAAGTCATGAGCCACGCCCATAAGGTTTGTGGTCCAGAGGATAAGTCCTTCTGTTCGTGACACAAGAGTGCGCCGGTTCGATCTTCTATTAAGCCACCTCTGTCTGAGAAGTCCAAACACGGGCGAACTCGAATCCGGCCTATCGGTTTGAGAATGAGTGCCATGACCAACGTGAGGCTTTTTTCACTCTGCCTGAGTGGATCTTCAGACAGCTTACATACTTCAAAGCGTGAGAAGCCTGAACGATTACAATTTGCTTCGGTTAGCAGCCGTAGTTCTAAGAAATGTTTCGTTTAGTTTTACGGAATATGACGCCGGTATTTAAAGACGAGAATTCACCGGTCCACCAATGATGTGCGCTGGGTGTTCAAACCGTCATACAATACTGACTGTTACCGTGGTCTCTTTTGTTTTCCGGAGAATCTAGATTGAAAGATGTACAGAGCCACTGAATTACAGAGGAATTCGCATCTAAGCTCAGCACTTCCCAACGTATGGCAACAGATAAAAACAAAAGCCTATCAACCGCATGCAAATTTAGGTTGATGCAGCAGTTTAACCAACCCGTCCTGGCTACTCACTAGTAGTCTGATTGATCAGTCAACATTTAAGTTACCTCGATAAACCCTAGCGACAGGCCACCGCTTCACAAAATGGGGGCGCACTATTTTGGCCAAAGGTACAAATTGCACCGACGAAAATGCTGTCGTTTTTTAGGTGTAGTTTAAAAAAAATGGAAAGGAAAGAACTTTTTTTTTTACATCATATAGCCGCATAATATTGTCGCGTTTATTTCCCCAGTGTCGTGGGTCTTTATAAACTATTCGATCGCGATTCAGATTAGTGCTTTCTAACAGGGTTGGCTCATTTTCGCGAACATTGAATGTCGTTGACTTGATAATAAAGAGAATATTGACAAGTGATAAAGTAGCTGTATCCTTTGGCTCATGTTCTAGTTGAAGCCACTTAAAACACCATTTGAGAAGTACTTGGACAGTCAGTCACAATAACAAAACTGCGTGTGTGAACGAAACATTTGAATTTATCCCCTAATTTCCGGGAGCCTACGTTGGTTGCCTGCGTGGCCTAATGGATAAGGTGTCTGCCTCCTAAGTAGAAGAGTGTGGGTTCGAGACCCACCGTGGGAGGGATTTTCTGCGATCTGACACAGTTCAGCGTAATCGTTGGTGGGTCTGACAGTTTGGTTGGATGGTCAAGCGAAAATGTAGGCTTCTCGCAGTTAGGTGACGTGTCAAATCTGCCGACATGCATATCAGTAATGTGTATGTCATGTTTCTTCTGCTATGTTTCTCTTCAAACCCGAAATAATTGGTTTGAACTGCTTGATAGTACGCTTAATGTGTATACATGAACATAAATATATGCAGATAATTATCTTTATAAGCAATTAACGCCTATTCATGCCTATGCATATACTTTTACAGATGTACGTATATAATTAAGCACGTGTTTTTTATCTGATTGAGTAACTTTATTGGATCGTCGCCTTGGTTACGCGCTCAGTCGCTTGATCCAAGACCGAGAAATGAGAAGAGACGCGGCAACACCGTTGATTGGTAGAGCGAGACAAAATTAGGCCACAGAAGCTCTGTATAGGACGAAACGATTACCTTAAGTGGCAGTCAGGTTGTCAGAGCAGGGGGCATCAGGAAGCAACGCAAGAAAACACTGTCCAGAGGGCACACAGACTTTCGACCACACACCTGCAACCTGATTTGCTGAGTGGAAACATACCACCACCCACAATCATATCATCCGAGCTGGGCCGGCCGATCGATGTGGTATGATGTGTCCCGGCTGTTTTCTTAGGAGATGGGACTCCCAACAAACTTATTGGACGTCGCTTATTTACCGTCAAGACTACTCTAGTTAGGTTAGTTTCACCTCCACTACAGAACAAACTGAGACGGATTAGGGGTAAAAGTGCGGAAATCGTGAACTAGAAATCTTCGCAGTCCCCATGCGGAAAACAAGGTGAATGAAGAAAAACGAGGATGCAATTTGGGACAATGTTTACAAATACCCCTTTTCAATTTCATCCCTCCACAGCTAATTATACCTTCCTTCTCCATCACGTTTGCCATCGTGGCCTATTCATGCTCCAGATTAATTAAAACGATCCAATCTTTAAAACTTAGGATCTACTTGAATGTGTCTTTCAGGAGGGTCTAGCATCTATTAGATCACAAATTAGCTGCAAGTTGAACACCACCCCCACTTTTGATCGCAACAAGTACCCTGCCAGCATAATTAGAGATAAATTAGGAAAAATCCCTAATTTGGCCTAGTGGACCAATCCGGAGATCAGTTGAGAATTTGTCAGGGATTTGGGATACATTCCCTAACTCAGCCCTATCGAGTGTACAGCATTAATTTTCTCAGTGGTCCATTTCTTGTACACTGATTTTGTCATAAATTCACCCTAAATGGCATAATTCATCCCTAAAATAATCCAAAATAAGGTAATTCATCTTGTAATTACTGCCCAAACGTCGTAAACCGTCCTTACGCTATGATACATTATGTGAAAAGAAAACCTACCGGAAGTGAATGGGGGGAGTTTATTGCAGTAAATAAAACCTACAAAATGGACTCTTCTCACATACATCTTATCCTCCGGTATTTGACTGTTTCCTGGGGGAAAAAATAATAGGCATCAAAATGTTCCGCAGGAAAACAGCACACAGGGGAAAAAGATTAACCAAGCGAACATGTCGGAAATACAGGAAAATTATATGCACAAAAAACAATTCTTAATTCTTAAACTTACGTTCTCAACCTATACGCTAATACAGTTGATAATGATTTATGGTGTGCACAATTTAACGCCGTTGAAAATCAACTTCATATGGAAAGGCTAGACAGACCCACAGGCAGCACATACTTTAAGAGGATGAGATTCATAAATATCCAAACCACGTCACTCTTATTGCTTCCAAACGCACTTGCCATGAAAACCTCTGGTGATAAACCATTGACAATAAACATATGCGAATGTTGAGAGGAAAAACTATGGATGAAGAGAGGTCGGAATTTGGTAAAGAGACAATAACTCACAGTGCAAACTTCAGAATTGGGATTGCACATATCGATAACTACGCAGGGAACATCAATTAAAAGGACAACGTTGTTTGGGCGAGTATTTGAAAACAAAATGGAACCCTTAATAAACCTTGAGCATCTAGGTAAATAAGGACAACTGATAGGTGTACCAAACATGAGAATGAACAACTTTGACGGGAAGAGAAGCGGAAGATCTTTCGGATAAACGTCTGTACAATTGTCCTACTGGTCACTTTGGCCCAGTAAGCACCAGCTTTAATTTGTACAGGAAAGACTCAAACGGAAAAGCAGAAAAGTTATCAAATGAACCGTGCGTGGCCGTATCATCCGCAAGGTGTTCCAGCGAATGCATGTTGTACACCATCTCTGCAACAATTCAACAAAAATGCGTTCATTAATTAGCTTGCAAAGTCACGATGGGTAACGTTAAAGGTGGGGTGACAAAAAATATGTAGTCACCGATAAATCTAAAAAGTTGCTATACTTAACATCGTCCAAAATATTCTATCTGAATATACATATTCAGATAGAGTAAACCGTCACCTTCTTTCAAAAGAGTCTATATGGCAGTAATATAAAAACTTTATTAGAACAAAACCGAATTTATTATGCATCTGGTGAACTGTACAACATGACTCCTATTCATGAGCTCCATTTTAGATAGAAGCACGCACTTGATAATAAGAACTGGTGTAACCAAGTTTTGTACACTGACAAATATGAGCTTCAGTGGTATTTAAAAAGACATCGCAGCTGATAAGCAGGCTACATGTTTTACTAGTAAGTAGTTTGGCAGATTTGTTAGTTTTGAAGGAACCCAACTACGAAAAATCAGGGCTTCGGCTAGGTTCGAACCAGTGACAGAAGCAGCATGCTCAAAAATGACAAGCATTCTACCAGCGGAGATACAAAGCCACACCAGGATCTCGGATGCTTCACAGTTGGAGTCGGTCGCCCTGTCTAATGAAACTGGACTGGAGCGGTTATCTGATTCTAGTAGGTTCAGCCAATCAGAGTTCGCATAGAAGCTGTTGCAAAAGGAACATTGGTTGCTCAGGGCCAACCGATCAAAAACGGCAATCAACTACTGCACCGAGTTCGTTCGTGAGAAGTGGGGATTAAGTGCGTGTCAAGCTTAAGCAACTGAATTGTTCGATGCAAAGTCGCGGAACGTAACAACGAATTGGCCAACCAGAACTCAAGAATGCTCGAAGTCCAATAGCGATTGTAGATGCTGTTGTTCCTCAATAAGAAGGACACATTTTCCTGTAACCTGAAACTTCTGGATTAACTTCAAACTATTGTGTCCTTGGTTTTCTCGATTCGGTAGCCCAGCACAGGACATCGTGTCACAGGACAAAAAGAACACTTGCAGATTTCTAGGCTACTGTAACAGTTCCCTCAGAGGCGTTGGACGCGACGGGTAGCAGCCGGTTGCCAGAAGCACGGCGGGTGTGGAGACAAAAGTTTGGCGACTTTGCTACGTTCAGCAGTTTGTCTGAAGGATCGAGAGAATAACATTTGGCGATGTTTGGACATTGTGCTGGAGATGGCGATAGACAGTTCTTGATGAATTTGACTTTCACTGACGACAAGGATAAGAACGATCTGGGTACGGTGTTTAATAATTTCGAAGAATACTGTCTTGGCTAGACAAACGAAATTTTTGAACGTTTCCGTTTCATTCGAAAGAACCGTCATCAAGTGGAATCTGTAAATCAGTACGTGACCGCAATAAAGAAGCTGGCTAGAAATTATTGTCCTTGCAAGTGCACGAAAGACAGTCTCATATGCCATCGAATGGTACTTAGTGTTCAGGACGCTGCAATGGCTAAGAGACTGCTGAGGATGAGACAGTTAACGCTTGCTCAGTGTATTGGTATTTGCAAAATCCAAGCAGCTGCGGAGCAGAGGATGGATATGGGACGCAGCTCAAAACGACCAGCTGTGCACCAGTGAAACTCGCAATATCCTTGTGCCTGTTTTGCAGTGGTGACCATGAGTGACGGAAAAAGAAATATCCCGAGTTTAGAAAAATCTGTAAGAAATTTTGCAAAAATAACAATCTCGCCAAGTAGTGCAAATTACCATCCGATAGACTGATCAATAAAGAGTCAGAGGTCCGACAAATACCGATGGTGTTCGAAATGTACCTGGATCAAAAGGGGTTAAAGCTGAACTTCTTATTGAAAGAAAAAAGGCGGTGTCAGTTAGATTCTGGTGCATCAGTTAATATCATACTGTGGTGGACTGTCAAGTAGGAGGTGTGAGTATTCCAACTCTCGGCAGAATACTTCAATGCAGATGGAGGTGCGTTCAAAAACCCACAGCGTGCGGGTGGAGGACGGCGTGGGCGACCGGATGAATGATCGCTCGACCGGATCTGACCAACGGACGTGACATGGCAGCCAAAATAGGATGGATGACCAAATTGAAAGCGTGATTATTCCAACACTCGCAGGAATAGCTCGACACGGTTGTAGAGTGCGGTCAAAGCCCCTAGTGGATAGAGAGGGGACTACACGAGCGACCGGACGAACCCTCGGTCAACTAAATCGGATCAACGGACGAGGAATAGCAGGCGGAAAAACCCCGATAGATGGCGCGGATCACACGCATAAACCACGCAGAAGTGTACACGGCATGTGAGTGAGAACCGGGATGTGTTGTGGTATGGAATTGTGATTCAAAATTGTGAGCGCGCGTGTGGCATAGGAACTACCGTGTTGAGCAGTAAAGATTGTGCCTTAATGGACGCCTTTTTGCTACAATACCAATCAGTCACCTTCAAACGTTGTCCGCGGAGCTGTCTAATACGCAATTGAGAATGTGGAATGAAGCAAAAATGCAAGTGTTGTAAAAAGCAATTATGCCGATTACTATCTGAAGAATGACAAACCTTATTTGACTGTTTTCTTCGTTGTGAAAGGAGACCTATGAGGCATTAATGAAATAGGTTGTGTACTTTTTTGTACATTGGAATGGAGTTTGCGCAAACAGATCCATATCTTGAAGGGAAACACCCGCGTGAAAATGGATGCCGAGGGTAGAAGAAAGAAAGAAGACTGGAAGTTCTTACTTTGACAGCATCTGAATAAGGTGTTTTTACGCAAACATGGACAGCACGTCTGAACTGCAAGTTAAAATAAGAGACGTAAAATTGTCAGGGAAACGACGCACACTCAATACGCCAAAATACCCGACTACTATGCCTAAATGGACTATCGTGAGTGAACTCCAGACTCCTGTAGAATTCACAAGAAGTCAATTTTGCAAACAGCTGTTTTCGGTCATTCTCATCAAACTATTACAGTTACATAGGGTAAGTGCGAGTTATATGTGAAAATTATAACGTGTCAAATAGGTCATCAAAAAATCACAGGAGTGGTCCGGACCACAGTCTACTGGGGGATGGTGGGAGTGTTAGTGAATGTGTTGGCTATTGCTATTAGACTCCACAAACCCTTGTCTATGTGCTCAAAAACAATTCGTACAAACCCCCACCTCCCCTGGTCAAACATTCCACATCAACTTGAAACCCGAGCAAGCGTGGACAGTTCGACTCTGATGAGCGCATGTCTCATGACATTCACAAACACTCCCACCCTCCCTCAGTAGACTGTGATTTGTAACACTCCTGTGATTTTTGATGATCTATCTGACACGTTATAACTCTCATATATAACTCGCACTTACCCTATGTAATTGTAATAGCCGGACGAGAATGACGGAAAACAGCTGTTTGCAAAATTGTCTTCTTACCATGAGCGAGGCGAGGTGACAGTAATTATGAGACAAGGAAAAGTTTAAAACACTGCGTTCCCTTGATCCAGTTCACCAGTAACGATAGAAGACATACGTCGCGAGATGTTAACAGTTCGTTTACTCTCTTCGGTCACAAATGGGGTATATAGGACATGGGAATAGCAGCAAAAATGGAAACAATCAACGATTGGGTTTACACAAAACAGGGACTGTTATCAGTTCCAGGGCAGACAAACTGCATGAGTCAACAGTTTATGCACACACAGGACCGGACGGCGAGTATTGATTAACATAGCTTCGGAGGAAGCACGCAACTTCGGATTCCCATTACGCAACAACACTTGGAACGAATTGGCAGGGTCAACAACGTGACCTGTTCGCATGAGGCGCTTTGCTATGAATGAGGTCGAATTTCGTTTCACTCGTTCTGCTGCCATTGCCTGTTGCGTCATGGCACGCACTAACCACTTAGGCATGTTCAGCCACTCTTTGTCATAGGCACCAATCTGTTCTGCCGATATAGACGTCACCGCAACTGCAACTGAACTGATAGATTACATGTGAGACAGAACATTTCGGTAGGACACGATTGTGAATAAGCTGAGCGACACTCCTAGTCGTGAGTAGCAACCGCAATTCAGCCGCCGGGTATGTACGAGTTAGAGCAGACTGTAATTTTTGACTTACATCAGTTGCGATATGATCGCCTTTGAAAGGAAGGTTCAAAAAGACCTGTTTCTTAAGGACCGTACTCACAGCAGTCTTGATCAGTCTTTTTGGCTGTGAACATCGATGAACTTCTCAGGATAGCCGTTCGCGAGTAACACTTTCTTTAATCTCTCTTCCTCTCCTTGCAAGCAGTCATCGGTGCGTATTTCCCCGGCCCTATGTAAGAGGGTTCTCACCAGGCCTCGTTTATAAGCGATTGGTGCAAAAGAAGAAAACTGTAGATACTGACCACTCCAAGTAGCTTTACGGTGTACTGGGCGTTGTAGTGAGCCATCCTATCGTCTAGTGAGTGAAATGTCTAGAAAAGATAAACTATTGCTTGCTTCCTCTTCATGAGAAACAGAAAGATTAGGATGAGCAGAATTAAAAAGGTTTTAAAGTGTAACAAAATGAATATTAGTGGTAAAAATCAAAATATCATCCACATATCGCTTGTAGAGGCTGGCACCATCTATAGCATCAGATAGTTTTGATTCAATCATTCCTAAAAATATATCTGCAAGTGATGGGCCCAATGGACTGCCCATTGCCACACAATCTACTTGCTTATAAGATGATGCTGCAAAATCAAAACGGATATTCTCTGTACATAAAAGTATGAGTTCCTTGTGATAATCAACTGGGAGACAAAAAGGTAAATTTGGATAGAAAATAAAATCGCACAAAAGGTCAACTGATTCTCGAAGGCGAACGTATGTCAATATGGAGTTAACATCAATAGAAAATATCTTATGTGAACTCACCGATAAATTCTGGAAGGTTTGTACCAGTTCGAAAGAATCTTTTACACAGAGGGGGGTAAAATTCTGACGGATGAAGTGTAAAATGTCAACAAGCTATCTGGCAAGCTTGTGGTACGGTGAGTTGTGCATGCATGGGGTTGGTCTTAACGGGACACCACATTTGTGTTTTTTTTGAAATTACCAAGTCCAGATCTTTCTCACTGAACACCTGGCTAATAGGTGCAGAGCCAAGACGGTATGTGTGAGGAATCACTGGTTGAAGAACTATATCGTTGACTACATAAATGTAAGTTTGTTGACTGCAAAACAAGCCTGAAGGGGATTGGGGCTACCGGTGAGTAGTAGGAGACTGTGGTTTCTATAAGTTGATCTTCATTCACTGACCTCGGTTTTTGCAATTCCACAGACGTTTTAGCCAACTCCTTTGGAAAAAGCAATGTGATTCACTTTTGCTATTGTTAGAGCTCGTCAGTTTTCGAAATGTTACTTAACAGCTATATTGAGTTAGGCGATTGTAATATGAGGCGAAGTCCCAGTCGTGCGGACATCGATTAAAGTTAACAGGACAGTTATTGTGTCTCAACTTGACACGATCGGGAAGGGTTAGCTTTAGTCAAACGCAACGGTAACTAAGTATTTGCATACTACAACTCAGTCGTGTCTAATGTGATTTTAATGGCGCAGTGATCAACACAATTACCGCATGAAAACATGGCGGGAGCTCAAATCCAGGTGGTTTCAAGGATGTGCACTACTAACAAGAACAAAACTCGGATATTGAGATCGTTTGGTAAGATAGAGTGATCTCCAACTGGATTGATGCGACACTGTAGTTGGCAGCAAACAAGGTGAAATACCGCTCATATAAGTCAGCCGAAGAAGGGGATCTAGATAGGAACCATGTGAGATCCCAGAGAAGACCCAAAAAGGAGTCAAAGGTGAAGCGTTAGCGCTAGGTCCTGATGAAAAAATGCGATCGCCCAAACCTAATCATAATTATGTTGAAGCCCAACTTGTGAACCTTATCGATCAATTATGTGATCTCCGACCAACTAGTGTTGACAACCTAGGATGGCTAAAAACTAAACTGTGCGACATAGTTCATGGGTTTATCATGACTCCGATCAACGGCCGGTGTGCTATTACCAAACAACATCTACAATCGTTAAGAGAGCTTAATTCAAAAAAGTTGTAATACTAAAGCTGTGTGAGGGGTATGGGGCCGTCATTTTAGACAAAGATGCCTATGTGCAAAAGATGTCAGTATTGAATGATCGAACGAAATTTCAACGGGTAGACAAAATAGACAAGGTCACCGAAATGGAAGAACACATAGGACGACATCTGCAACTGCTCTTACAGTTACGGATTATTGACGAGGTAACCTATTAAACCATGTGGATAGTCAACACCCCAGCTCTACGGCCTGCCGAAGACGCATAAGCCTGGAATGCCGCTTCGGCCAATTTTGGCAATGATAAACCCTCCATACCATAAGTTGGCAAGCTCGTTAGTCGCTATTCTAACTTCACTGAAACAAAAGTTCCAGGTACATTCTACCAAAGATTCTCTCGAATTGTTCAGTGACTTGGACAAACTTAACCTTGCAAATTAACTGATATTTTCTGTAGACGTTCAATCACTATCCACAAAAGTCCTTCTGCATGAAAAGATTGGTTAAATTTGTGAGCTCGCAGAAGCGAATCACGTTATATTGCCACCCCTAAATAATATACTGAAGGAAAGTTCGCTGCTCTGCACTGAAAATGTCAGTTTTCGTTTTCTCTAGCAGTCCTACAGTCAAATAAATGGGGTAGCTATGAGAAGCCTGCTGGGTCCTATCTTAGCAGACTTCTTCATTTTACGAATTGAGCAAGAGATAGCAAGCTTGTCATATTACAAGCGTTACGTCGATGACACATTGATATTCAGCCGATCCAAACAGATAATAGATAATCTGTTGCAACGCCTAAATAATTGTCACCCTAACTTGAAGGTTAATTGTGAATTTGAGGTCAAAAACCGTAGAACAAGTCAGGTTCAGAGCGAGATGTGTATTCACTACACCACACATAGTCTCATCTAGTCTGTTATGGATGCTGTATACATAGGTCATTGCCAAACAATCTGACTGGTCAATGCAGAAATGGCGTACACGATTGGTTGCACTCTACCACATCCTCCCCCTTTTAAAGAATCCTCGGTATTCTTCAGTTTCAGAAAACGAACTCCTTGTTTTCAGAAGAAATGGATTCAGCTGCTCTGGAACTTGTGGTCGTCGCTTCCTGCTTCCGTAGGTACACTTTGTTTCTCCTTAGTGTTCCCTGGTTTGTGCGTACCACATAAGAATGCTCACCATCTCATCCTTCCACGATCCCTGGGGCCAGTCTGTCAAAGCTCATATCGAATGGCTGAATCCAAACGGTATCCCCTTCGTCCAACCTTGGCAGCTCATGGGATCCTTTGTTATACCTTTGTCTTTCTCGTTCCATTCGTTGTTTCAAACGTTTCCTTACGGTGTCCCACGTAATAGTTTGTATGGATGGACGATCTTCAACTAGTGGTATTCGAGTTCTCGTTCTTCTCACCATGAGCCCTTAAGCCAGACTCAAGTCTATATCTGTTGACTGGGTGTTTCTGTGTTCTAGCAGTGCCAGATAGGCATCCTCCTTGGCTGTTAAGCATTTCTGCATTATTTTCTTTGCCTCCTTCACAGAAGATTCCGCTTCACTATTAGATTGGTTGTGGTACGGACCGGAGACTTCGTGTTTAAACCACCATTTTTCGGCAAACTCTGCAAACTGTTGTGCCGAAAACTTTGGACCACCATCTGAACTCACACACTCTTGCGAACTAGGCTTCCAATCTGCCAATTACCTTATCAGCTGATGTAGCATTTATCTCCTCCATTTCAAAAAAGTCACTGAAATAATCCACGAAAACCAGATATGACTTGTCTGCATGCGAGAATAGATCAACCGCTACGTGTTGCCAAGGTCGCCTGGGGATTGAGCGACACACCGTGGGTTCCTTTGGATGTCGAATCCCGTACTGCTTGCAGACCGTACAGATTGAAACAAAGTCCTCGACATGATTAGTCATACCTGGCCAGTATACGGTATCCTTAGCGCGTCTCGTACAATTGCGCACACCGAGGTGCGAACGATGTATTTCTTGCAGTGACTTTTCTGGCACCTCGGGGAATTACCAAACGTTCTGTACGAAACACAAGAACACTCTGCGGTCAACTCATCCCGGACCTTGAAACAGGGGCGAATTAATTCACTCACTTGTCGTGCGTTGTCCGGCCAGCCGTTTGTGATTTGCTCTTCGAGCATCTCCATCTCTTCGTCATCGGCAAACGTCTGCCTTAGTCTTGAAAACCGCGAGTCTGATTCTGCCAACGTTAGGTGTACCTGTACTTATCCGGTGCAGTTGTCTTCTTCCGTTGCCAGTGGGGCTCGCGATCGTGTGGCCACCGCTACCATGTTCCTGCCGGGGGTGTATCCGATCTCGAAATCGAATTTCTGTAGGCGTACCAACACTGATTGCAGACAGCGTGGCGCCTTGTCCAGAGGCTTTTTCTACGATGGTGGTCAATGGTTTATGGTCGGTTTGTGTTAGGAGGCAAATTCATCAAAACAATCTAATCAGGACATCGGTGACGGCTG
>LUCH01003341.1:51964-67757 GCA_013368495.1 Paragonimus heterotremus | reverse complement strand
GCCGGATCAAAACAGTACACAAGCCCGACCACCTTGTCAAGGTAGCAGCATAGGTCAGGCCACCTCCCTCATACCAGGATCACGCAAACTTCCGTCTTCATTTATCGCTAGACACATGTTAGCCACCGGTCATCGGACTAATCTCGAATCGATATTCAGGATTACAACGCGCCACGCTAATCCGCGTTTCTTGCGTTTCGCTGAGGTGGTCGTGATTAGCCGTCTCAAGCCGGCATTGTGTTCAAAAACAATTATATGTAAACCCTAAACTCCCACGGATGTAATAGTTGTGCGCTGTCGTCTTCCACCTCCATTTGCTATTTTGTTTCTTCATTCTCTCCCTCACTAATGTTATATATATATATATATATATATATATGATTTGGTACTGAAAGTGGAATATATATCCATGCGTGTTTCGGTAACTTACATTTCATCTGAGGCATTTTTTTGAGGCTGTCGGCTTGTTTACAAGTCCGCTTTTCAGGTCCTGTTTAGTTCAACAGCGCGTTCTTGTTATCGTTTTGTTTCAATAAACCGCATTTTCTCCTTCAGGAGATACTTAGCGAATTGATCAAAGGTAATGCAAACTTCGAAAAGAAGACCAAATTCTCTCAGGACAAATACGTATCTAAGAAGCGAAAACGCCATTTGGGTTTATTTTCAATCGAACGACCATGCACGCGGATTCTTTGCGAGTTATATTCCAAGATACGACCTGAAAAGTGTTTGTAAGTGCCATTCTGTTTTAAATATTACACCACAAGTTATGTTGTTTTCGAGTTTTACTAGATAATTGAACTTAAAGCTGTTCGACAACCCCCATTCATTGCGCTTGAGACCACCACGTCGATTGCCTTATTAGTAATTAACACTTGTTCACTCTGATCATTCTTGTCTAACCATGACTTTTGAGATTTCCGTGACGCTATAAGTTGGCTTCGTATGGTCTTAGGGAATTTACACCTTTCACCCTGCTCTGTTTTGTTTCCGAAGGTTTTCAGATATGGAAATATTGTTTTACTTCCAGTCATCCAAACTCATCCAGTGTACAGAATTTGTATGTCCACTGGCAGTTGTCTGGCTTGAATGTAAACCCTGACTTCGACTACGATAAATACGCATGTATGTAGTCGACTTGGAGCTAATTTTTGTACCACTGGCGATTACAGTTCTACAAGGATGTTTAAGAAGTCGAGAGATAGACGTTAGTGGTTGTATACCGTTGAACGTCAAAAATACAATTGGACATGACAGAACGCTCAAGATCGTTAACATGACGGCGGTATCCAACATGGTTGAACAACGTAACTGTTAGAGTTTTATATCGGTTGGTAACATGGTTGTCTGATTGTTTGACTGTATTTTCAACCCTCGACCATGTCATTGTGGCAAGTACTCCACCAGGTTAAGTTACAGCCTATACGTCACATGTCGTTTGAGTTCGTGGCACATTCTTAATCGCACAGTCTAAATATTGTCAGAATGTCCGAAATTCGGTAACAGCAGTCGCTGTAACCGAGGCACGAATGCGGCGCCATATGACTAGTGGTCAGCATCGTTATCGCCAGGTTACCTTAAACTCAGCCAGCTCCATCAACATGACATGACGCGGCCCAATTGTCACAAATCTTTCGTTTGTATTCTTTGATCCGTTGATTACAGTAGTGGAGTTTTCGGAAGTATGTATGTCTGAAACGTTAGCGGTTTGCCATAGATCAGGATGTCTTTATGCACACAGAATCCGTGCAGTTCTACCACTAGTGGCGTAGGTTATTTCCCTAGTGATAACATTTTCTTACAAGCCGTCAATTTCTCACTGATCCATTTCGCCTGTTTATACTAGGGTGTTCATTTTTTTCTTCATCAGAGGCCTCCGATTCGATACGCTATGTCACATGTTGACTTACGCCAATGTTCACGCGGGTTCGAAAGTACTGTTGATCGAGACATGTGCAGGTCTACTTCTTGGTGCTGTGCTGGAACGCCTTGGTTCGGCCTCGTTGGGCGGCTCTGTGATACAGTTTTTCCACGGGACTAGCCCGCCGAGACCGGAGATTAATCCGATGGCAGCCAGTGCCTATGACAAACAGGTGAGGTAAACAATCTGTCCGACAGATATCCCTAGTATGCTTTTTGATCCAACTGTTGTGCGATTTTCTTCTATTCATATTTTAGAACACAGGTCTAGGGCATACCGTGTTTGCGCCCCTTTTCGGTCATCTAATTTGCACAAACGCGACTCGCGCGCGACCCAACTGGTCATTTATCCAATTGTCATTGCTGAGTTTATTGAATAAACAGCGTGATATAATACAAACACAGCATTGGCTAAGTACGGATGGAGCCGCCTTCACAGTGTAACATGGCTTTTTTGGGGGGGGGGAGAATTCTCAGTCTTTTACGTCGGTATTGTGACTCATGCTTCGATTACACGTGATCGTTGTGAATATAGAAACAATACGATCTGTGCGGTTTGATTCGGAAGTAGTTGGGATTACATTTACGAATCATCTAGCTGTCCTATGGAGCTGTCGATATGATTACAGTAAGTGTTTTATAACATAAGGAAAATATGACTTCATCACCAAGTTTACGATAACATTTCATACCAAATTATTAGGGTGGATGGAGTTAGTAGTCATTCGCCCAGCTGGGAAAGGTCACTAAGTCCTGGGCAAGGTCGGATTCATGAACAGTTGTTTCTGGATTCACAAGGATGATTTCAGTGTTATGATTGCATCCGCCTCAGAAATTGGCAGGGCTCTGGGATTAAAATTAATGGTTCTGAATGCACAAACTAAGTCAGTGATTTGGTCAACTGTGATTTTCTGTTAACATTTTTGGGGTAAACATTAGATTTTGGTGCAGACGTGATCAAATCTTATTCCTCTCCTCGGCTGTCCTGTGTACAGGTTTGTCTTACTCAGCTGAGTACTGTATTCGTGAACGCGTGTTTCTGTTGGGCCAGCCTGAAACTACTAAAGTTAAGCTTTTATTTAGTACACCTGAATTTCCTGTACAGCTCTTTTGATAGAGCCATCTTCTTGGCGACTTATGAGTAGATCTAGAAACGGAAGACAATTGATGGTCTCAAGTTCACACGTTACCTCCAGGCGTTACATTAGAGTGTCGATTGTCTGTTTGGAACGACTGTGTTGGAGTATAGTTGACGTAGGGTTTATGCCTATGTGCGGCCAACTCTACACAATGTTTGATATGAAAAAGTCCGCTAAGAGAGGCCCCGGCGTATTCCTAATGGCCACACCTATGTTTTTGACAGTAGGGCCGATTGAGAAAACAGATATCAGGCAGGAGAGGCAAAGTAACGTGACTCGTTTCAACGAACTCACAAATATAAACTGTTGTATCGTGTGGCGGAACATTTTTGAAGGGTGACTGAATGTTTCCAGGGCACTTCAACTCATTAGCAAGATTAATGTTGTCCAGGTCACTAATCATTTTCAAAGGGTCCCCGATCGGCACGGTTAGATTGGTGACTAATCAACGTGATATAGATAGTTTGTCATTGTCAACAGTGGCCTAAGCAACATCCGAAATGTGTACGTCTTTGGAAGGCTGTAAATTTGAAGCGTGGACAATCCATACAGTTTCATACGTCTTCTGATCAGTTATACGTAATTGTGAGAGAAGTTGAGGATGTCCTACGTGGTCCCCTATTTCGGTGGCATTGTGCACTCTCTCTGTTCACTGGAACTTCGTTTGGTCATTTAGTGTTGGTATCTTTTGCACATACGCATCTTTGTCTAAAATGATCGGGAGCTTAAGTATTACTACATTCTTTGACTTCGTTTCTCTTAGTGATTGCTGGTGATGCTTCGTGGGAGTTACAGTAAACCCGTAAGCCAAATCAGTAGGTTTAGTTTTAAGCCAGCTTCGTTTGTCCGTAGCGGTCGGCTGGAAATCAGTTAATTGGTCAGTTGGGTTCTTATACTAAACCTGTGTGATTACATTTTATATTCAAGACCCAAGGCCACCGCTTGTAACTGTAACGAATTCAATTTTACTGAAGAATAGGATACGTACCTCCTGAGGTCCACTAAAATCGGTTATCCAATAGACTTCACACGTGATTTCTGCAAGCGGTTGTTCTCTTTGTACGCTCAGCGGCTGTTCTAAAATACGGTATAAACGTGATACGACAGCAAGACGATAGTTTTTCGCCGTTGGACAGTAGACGACAGTGTGTTTGACGCAAATCCGCAGGTTGCGTTTGTGTCGTTTCCATGTGGACACTCTCAATACACCTGAAGTCATTGTTGGTCACTTTCAGTTTATTCTCCCTTAAAAGCCACAGGAAGTGATAGGGACATCGGTCTTACTATGTGCACTCGGTAAGAAACGATATCTCTACAAGTTCACGAGCGATCGTGCATCTCAAACTAGATAGATAGTGCAGCAACCTGCAGGTACTAACGGAAATTTGTCGTTTTGGAAATTTGACGTTTGATCGAATCAGTTGGAACACGAAGAGTGGTAGATGCGCAGATTTCGTACTAACTTATTAGCAACAAATTTACAGCAAAACAATTATAAAGACCGTTTGTAATCTCTCTCTTTTTCAGGTTTCTTCCGTCTCTCTGCTTGACGTGGTTCCTTTATTAACTGGGCAACTGATATTGGAGGATCAAAACGTGAATGAGTTGTCCACAGTAATCGTTCATTTTTATTTGCCCGATAACTTCTTGTAGCCCATCGAAGTCCATGGAGTGAAAAAAACTGATTCTTTGCCCTATGTGGTGGATGCTAGTAAGTCAGAGACGTTTATGTCATTTCTTTTAGAACACCTGCGATTTGGCTCCCCTCTTTGTGAAAACCTGATGGTTTAATTATCCTGATGTTGATCAGCTTCGCATCTGTTAGGCTCCACGGGTATGCTGTAGTGTCGAGTTTTCATACGTAGAGAAAGAATTTAGGGGTGGACAGGGATCCACCCCAAGACCCCGGCATTGACAGTGCATGTCGTGACTGCATTGGACTGTTGTTATCATTGCACAAATAACTAAGGAAATGGGTTTGGAATTGAATGTCAACGTGAGCTGTGAGTGTCTTGTGGGCGTTCGGCTTGTTTGTTCCTGTATACTCGTCAATCCATGCATACTGATACTCGAGTATGGTGGAGTCATAAACTGCTTCCTGTTTTTTGTTTGCATTTGTTTGGACAACCCTAAAGTTCACGAGACCTTTTAAACAGTTGCAATTCTGGTTACCTTAGTGACAGTGACGTTGTGCACGAAATCAACGTTCGCGGACTACTTCACACATATCCTATTTCGATTCGGGTAATGTACACGTGGCCAGATACTTTACAATAGCCTAATGATTACAGTGAAAACTAACTTAACCATTGAATGTAAATATACAGTGAACTGTGCGTAACTTGACACCACCCGGCTTATTATATATGACGGCCAAAGCCATTCTTGTTTACGAATTAAGAATGTGTCAAGCACACTTTCATTCTTTATATGAGGATCTGACGTAATGCAATGTTTTTCTTATGCCATTTGTTGGTTGTCCTACTTTGATCACTGTACTTTCTTGGTAGATGGCCTCTAGATATCTCCAAACTAACGATACGGACTGCTATTCGTATGGTTATGAGTTCGATTGCCCCTGTACCCGTTTAGTTTTGATGCTCACGTGTCACGAAACTGACCGCATCTGATCACAAACAGATCGGTCTTTGACTACGAGTCGTGCGATAGCTTTAGTTTACCGATCATGCACACACTCGTCTAGAGTTTGTGCACTGCAACGATAGGAGCTTTTTGTACCAGCAGACTGAATCCTAGCATCGGCCAGGTGCAACAAAACCTTTAACTCGCAGACATGTAAGTCCACACAACTTGACTCTAGTACCTGCCCTCTCTTGTTTCGCGAGACATGGAGCCTCCTCTTTGTACTAATCATCCATTCAGGATCCGTAAAATCGAATATCCGACTCATGTCTCAGCTAATCCTTTTCGCATCTTCGTGGACATTTATGGTAGTGTTGTCGTAATAAGTGCGACTTAAGGCTACTGAATTGTCATCGCTGTTGTGTCTTCGAGTAACGGAAGTGCTTTTCCACACTACTCTCTCCGCTGAGACAGTCTGCGTGATCTATTCCAATAATAACACTCTTTGTACACTAGTTCCCTCCACCTGTTTACCGAATGGGATATGTAACTGGTCGGTTTTCCTCTATTCTTTTCTAGGTCTTTTGTTAGTTCAACATACACCCCAATTACCGTCATAGCATCACCAAACCTGTGTTTGTGTACTCCCTCTGTGGACGCTGTTCGAATGATTCAACCAACGTGAGCACATTGTCCTTGGCTGCACTAATTCACATACACCGCTGAAGGGTGCATGATCTTGCAAACAGTTGACTTCACTGGCTATCAGCGAAATGGTGGGCAGCTGCTTCGACCGCTCACTCTTGTGGACTCGAAATGAACGATTCATGAGCAACTAACAGAGTGGTAAACCGGACACTGGTCAATTGGGCCATGGAGTTGCGGTCACTAGGGTTGCAAGAAGATTTGTGATGCTTCTGAGATTCATGGAAGTTTGAAGCAGCTGTTTACCGCGTCGCTGGTGATCGCTTTGACCTAGTACGTACAAAAGTCTTTTTCACTCCCTTCTGTGATTTTGGCGAATGCCTCCTTGTTTGCAGACCAACTACGAATGGTCGACCGATTTTCGCAAGTAAGCGAAAAAATACAACTGAGGAAAACGGTGCTTTTTACTCCCGCTTTGTGCGTAAACCTTTCTGTTTTTAATCACTGAAACCTTTACGGAAACCTTTACGAACCGACTGAACACCTAGAACTACTCAGATTTAACGGTTTTTCTCAATCTTACACAATCTTGTAATCGTGATCTCTTCTAGATTTAATTTGTACGTTCACTTCACGTCTTCTAGTTTTACATCACAGAACGTATGGCGACATTAGACGGCATTCGAGGTCAGATTTAGGGGCTGGTTATTGTTACACTGCTTAAAAATTTAAATGAGATGCACCCGGAGCTCACCTGCTTGTGCGTATCATTATCGCCGAACCGGTTAAGGCTCCGTTCCATAAATTTGTTCGCGCAACATTGAATATCGTTGGCTGGTACATGTGATTTCACTGATCGACAAGAATGTGAAGTTTGCCTTCTGAACTAATACACTTAAATTCCTGTCGAGTCGATATAACAATTGGCTAGGATGCAATCGCGAAAACCGCCTTCTTTAAATTTACTCTTGTGTCCATTCGGCTGTTTCATAGCGTCATTAACTATTATTGTTTTTCGATTTCTCCAAGCTGTTTGCTTTACCTATCGGGATAAGTTGCGGCGTTGACTACCAGTCATATTGTTGGAGATCCATATCTCGGTTTCCTTAACAACCTCCACTTAGTCTTAGGCAACCTTACAGTTTTCAATCTCTATGCAATCTGTTCTGCCATATAACAACAAGCGTCTCATGATGTAAGAATGTAGAACTTTGCTTCATTGAGACTGCGACTTTATGGGTTTAAACCGACTGAGATGTATTTTTTTTTGTTTACCTACCGTCATTCTCCGTAGCTGACATTGATTTGCCTTGCGAAATCGTCACAACAGAAACCAAACAGATCGCTGGGAATGAATCTGATCCAAAACCACATGATACAGACGAGGCGGCAATTTGTGCTCGACGGGCGGTTCGATTAGCCAGAAAACGAGTTGGCTATGAGCAGCTGATAGGACCAAATGCTGTGCCAGCTGATGCGCTCATCATCGCCACTCGATTCCATCCGGTCGATCTTACTTTGTTGCTCATGCAATTTCTGCCTGTGGGAAAGCCGGTGGTGGTTTATGCCCAGTTTTTACAGGTAGCTTCTCCTTCCACAATTGGTTGGTTTTTGGTTGTATATCTGGATTTTACATAATCTGTTTGTAACCGAGTTGTTATTTTCAACCGTCATTATTGACTCTACCTATATAAGCTTTGTATAATAGCTGGGTAAGATCATGAACTTGATTGATGTCGACGCTGTTCCAACCTGACCCATTCTCTCTACTCATGCTTCATTGCCCCCACCGTTTTTGACGTTCAGTTAGGTTACTGATCTAAATGGACTCGACAGTTGCTCAGTCAGTTTCCTGGTTCTCAACATTAAATTCTGATCATAAGATCACTCCACTTGTAAGTAGTTGACTCCGTGGGTCACTGGTACTAGGTAGTTAGCTGGTTCTCATAATAGCCATACACGCCAAGGAATCGAACCCTGTACTTATAAGTAGGCATCAAAGTGGTATTCAAGACATTCGCCTACTAGACCATTGGACCACGGCCATTGAGGTTGTAGGGAGCTCTGTACATTACTTCCCTCAACTGTTACATTTCCCGCCGATTGAAATCGATCGACTGTTTCTGTTGGCCTACAACCTAAGATCGATTCACCGCGATCCTGAAAAAGAGTGAGAGAATCTCTTGCAAGCGGTTAATTCTAGTTATGTAGTGGCCAGCTGTTTTATCCTGTTTGAGTGTCTCCTCAGTACTACGCCAGCCGGTGACTCAAACCTACCACGTTGGAGTAAACCTCAATAGTAGTTCAGACCTATCCACTAGATCACGGGGTTACTAGAAGGATTTGGGAGTTAACTACTAGTTTCAGCTTAAAAGATTACCAAGCATAACGGTTGTGACGGGTAGAGCGTTGTTCATGTGTAAGTGATGTTTGTTGTTACGCTCTGCCGTTCCAATTTCTGCCACCTCATCCCTAGGTGGATACTTGTATCCTTGTTGATATTGGACTTTCTTCTCTCACGATTTGTATATCATATTTGCACCTCGTGCTACGAAGTCTTAGATTAAGTTATCACCGTCCTTCGATGCCCATTTTTACCGAACATCACTCCACAGCGTGATGTGTTCCTTGGTTGTGCCTGTTTTTGAGATCATGGAGTTTTCGTTCAGATCCATTACGTTTGTATTTTCTGTCAGTTCACACACCGGCAGCAAATCATAGAGAAGTATCACAATCGGTCAAAACAGATAGAGTAGTATATGGTCTAGCCGACATTCCTTATATCTCTGTGTAAGATGCCTTGTCGTTTCTAGTTGTAGTCTTATGTTCGTGCATTGGCTTGATGTCCACTCACTCTATGCGAATAAACCAATTTACTTTTATTGTTTGCCTCTTGATGTCGATTGGTTATGTGACTCCGGCACCTCCGTTTGTGAGGCCTAATCAGTTCAACCGAGGCAAAATTTATATATCGAATTTGCCTTGTAAGCTACATGCACTAAAGCAGAGATATCGGATGTGCATCAAATCAATTGAGTTTCACATAAGGCCACATAATTCCTCCCGATTAGACGGTATATGCTGGGTACCATATACAGTTGGGGAAGAGTGCACAGCGCAGTCAGTTTGTATTTGTCATAAAATGGACGTCTCATTGGTTACTGTCAGGCTGGCGAAGTTCATTGTACCGCTTATTTCCTGTCAGTTTT
The DNA here is from genome assembly GCA_013368495.1 of Paragonimus heterotremus. Classification (NCBI taxonomy): domain Eukaryota; kingdom Metazoa; phylum Platyhelminthes; class Trematoda; order Plagiorchiida; family Troglotrematidae; genus Paragonimus; species Paragonimus heterotremus. Next base: position 58,261 of record LUCH01003341.1, on the reverse strand, counting down.
TCATTAGCCCTATTATGTGATGTTCTGCTGATATTCCTCTGAAAACGACGGTCACCTGACTGTCTACCGTTCTGTTTGCTTGTCAATACCACAGGACGACTTGAACCACCTTACGAAGTTGTATAGGTGGACCGAGGCATTGATATCAACAGTTGTCCGGTCGTTCTGGCCGGACAGTATTACGTGTCCCATCGTTGGGTTGCCCGACCTTTAGTCATCATACGGGCACTCTTTCATTCGATGTCTTATGACTCACGTACGACGCCCGTTTGCTCTCTACATTGCAATCGATCACCACATTTTAGTGGTTATAGTCAACCTGCTGAGCTCGATATTCTTGTGTCTTGTCGGCTGAATTGTTAATTAATTGAGTGAACGTTATTCACGAGAACCATATGATCGATCGGTATCGATCAACGGACAACGACGAGCTGTCTCATCTATTAATTGGCACTAACTACCTTGGTCAATTTTTGTCAAACTGTGTAGGCATTGCCTAAATATGATCTTCGGTGGTCAAATGGAATTTCCATTGCCTTCGTGTTGGTTGACCTAACACCCCGGCCAGTTTGCATGATTGTATTGTTGGGACTACATGAAGTGGCCGACTTATCTCATAACCTAGTTTTGATATCCTTACCTGGGTTTATACCAGGGATCCACTGTTCTATTTAAGACACAAGCCGTCCGGTTCGCCAGTTAGAATAACAATTCAGAAAGTCTGGGCGTTCGTTGGGTGTCATGTGATCATGTTTGCGCCTATTGAAATTTGCAAAGATATTAACGACCTTCCGTTATGGCTTAACGATCCCGATATAGATATCCGTTTACTTACCGACTGCGCCTTATGGATTAGGGTAAACGGGCGGTTATTATGTCTTCTCTGGGGACGATCACAAATGAAAGTGATTGGGCGTTTAAGTGAGGTAATTTGGTCATGTCTTGTGAAGTCATTAGCGCGGTCTTCAACATGAGTGTATCACAAACACATGGATTGGAGTTCAAATCGCGGTTGTCTCAAGGATGTACATTGCTAGTGAGCTTTAGCAGAAGCTGGACTCGAGTTTAGGGCTTTTTCGTACTGCACTGATTAAAAGTCTGACCTTATACTGTAACCAAATTTGAGTGGTATTCTAGTTAAATTCATTTACTTCACTGTAAACTTAAATTATTTCCTTTGAGTATCATACAATGTGATCATCAAAACATATCTTTCAATCTGAAATTTCACTCTACGTGTACCTTAACTTCGTTAGCTCGCTGTATTCATAGTTGACTAGCTGCTGCTCAATTGTTTTCTCTTTCTCTCTCTAGTATTGGTTTAGAATACCTCAGTGTTGTTAAAGTTAACATCTTGGTATTCTCAACTAGTGACCGAAATCAATGACTAACTGGACGTCTGGCTCAATTCACCCGATTTATTCAATGTTTCTTTCTGAAAATAGCCTTTAGTTGATCTATACAATGCTATCAAGCAAAGAGGAGGCGTAACTCACCTTCGTCTAACTGATTCGTGGTTCCGTACACTTCAAGTACTTCCCAACCGGACACATCCGGAAGTGAGCATGTTGGCATCAGGAGGCTATCTGTTGACGGCTTACACTGTGGAACCCCGCCCAAATTCCAGGGATTTGCTTGCAAGCGGTCTCATATCTTCAACACGTCTGGATGACCCACAGTAGTTTGATCCATGGAGACTACTAGCCCATGGACGTGTGTACAGATTTTTATTGGACAATAAAATTTTATCTTAATGTATCGTATCCTTTTGATGCCTTAATTTTGCTCAGTTGTTTTCCTATTCCTTAATTGTCTGTGATTTGATCATATTCAAATGTTCAAACACCGTAAAATTAGATTCTTACCGACCGGTTATCGGCAGTCGTGAACCTTGTGTTTAAAAATGACGATAACCTATACTCTTAGGAATAGCTATAATAATTACTACAACCTCCGACCAAACGATTACATGTTGAAATCCTGCCTGCGCAACCCGCCAGCATCTATTCCAGTGTGCATTACCATGTACCGTCATTGTCGGGCATTGATATTATTAGTATGTACGGAAATTACGAAGGGTTGACGCGGTGTGCACCAGAAGGGCATGTAATTCGTATTGCTCATATTGTTGGTTGCGCATTCTGCATTCGAGTCTGTTTTAGGCCGCGTATGTTTTGTTGTTGTCAGTACAGTGCTTATTCCAGGAACGGCGCTATCAGTTCGAAACCTCTGCGATCGGACATGGCACAGCTCTCTTCGTGGAAGATCTCCACACAATATTCCTCGGGTTTCACGTCTCTGCCTTCCTAGTTATTGATATTGGCTTAGTTTCGGTTGGAGCGCACACAAGCTATAGAGGGAACGCTTTTTCAGTCGTGTCCGGTTGATGTTCATATCTTCCTGGTTGTTTTTTCTGTCCCCCCCCCGCATGTCAAACACCTAGTAAAACTGAATAGAAAAGAAGACGAACATCGCCAACTCTTAGTGACATGCTTTCAATGAACTAGTTAATGAAAAAGATCGTTATTTCGTATTGTATTTTATAAAAGCAACTTTAAGGTGTCAAATCTAGTTGCAATGTAAATGGATCACCAATGGGAATTCGAGGAGATTGGTTGTTTCAAATGGAATGGCACAAAAACTTGATTGTAGTCTTTATATCCATATGGGCCTTTCGACCGGCGCACCCCGGCAGGAAGCACTAGACTCGAGTTTCGTTCTTATCAGAGCGCATTAGTAGTACATATCTTCGTCTGGATCAGAGTTTGCACGCGACCCTCGTGCTTCTGAGACTGGCGTGCCATCAACCTCAAAACAGGCATGACCGAATACTCATGTCAAAATGCTCAGCTAGTTTCTAACACGCTTGGTCCAATAACTTCTTGACTGAAACGTCAAACCAAGTGGGAACGAATCATAAGTATGTGATCAACCTATGGCAATAAGGCTGACCTGAATTTACGGTAGATTGCGTATTTCGCTCCCGGACACGTGTGGAGAGTACGAAGGATATTACGTTCGGTGGCTGTACGCTTGCGCTTGCTGGCTTACAGTCACTCCTGTATTTTCTGTTTGTTGACTGTGGATGTTTTTTTTCCAACGTCATAAGTCATATCCTCAGTTTTCCAGGGTATATTTTTAATCACTGGAGTTCGGCGTGTTCGAACATGTTTAGCGTCATTCGGTAAAACTGAGTTGTGTTTTTCTGGTTACAGCTTGCTTGATTTGCTTCCTACTGGAGCGTACTGATGCAGACAATCATTGACGATCAGAATGACGAGGTATTCAAGGAGCTCTATGCACGCGAGTTAGAATACAATTTGCTTGAAGAGGTCCTGTTGGACATGACTTATGATGCGGAACTTGGATTCCTGTCTCCGAGTGAGACGCAACTTTTAGAGGCGTTATCTGCTGGTTGGGCTGCAGCTCATTTGCAAATGCATGCCGGTCAACCTATTTCCCTACTTTTCGGTTCCTCCTCACTGAGTAAGAAACAGCAGATCTCGTTCTTTTCTCGTGTGGAAGATAAATTTACTCAACGTCTTGAAGCGATCCCTGTTGAGCTGACCGGTATGCGCTTTAATAACTGTCAAGTTTGGATTAGACGACACACAAAAAAGCCTGAAACAGCTCGACCTACGCAAGAAACAAATCCTAGTGGATCTTCGGGCAGCCCAAAACAAGTTTGTTGAAGTAGGTTCAGTTTCAGCGCTTTCTATCGATGTATTCAGACTATTTCGCAAATTTGCTCTGTGACTTCACGGTTGTTTGGCGAGACTCGAAATAAGACACAGACCCGTTCAAATTTGCTGTTAGCCTCTGTGCTTCTGGAAGAAGCCGAGTGTTTGTCAGCGCAAATGACAAATTTGGAATATACTATTCCACACGAGGCTCGGAAGCATTCGGACACATTGGACTATCTGAAACGAACCAAGTATGTTTCAAACGGTTGTTTATAGTGTTATCAGAAGAGCTCTTGTAACCACTAGACATGTAAAGAACGATAAACCATTTCATTAGTTTGATCTTTTTGGAGTTTTTGTTACTATTCGTAAGCAATATGGAATTTAGATTATCGCAGCTTAATGTCCTTAGCAAGTGCCCGTCAGTATTTCAAGCTTATCGGTCGGTTCACTTGAATCTTGGATGTTACTGGCAAATTAGAGCTGATCGGCGGTATGTACAAATGTTCTTTTATGCGCGGAAGTTTTAACGTTGGTTCTTATTCTTGAGACTAACTAGATCGCCATCTGATTAGCAACTCACCATAGGTTTTCTTTATCGTTAACGAACTCTTTCTGATCGATGTTGACCTGTTTTCATGATTATGTTCATCTACCGTCGTTGTCACCTAATACTGCCTATCCAGCTGAGTTACAAAGCACCCACTGCGTTCGCTGCTCGTCCTGGGGTGAGTGACCGAAGTGCATAACCCAGTACGTTCGCTTGGAAAGTGGGTACGCGTGCCAGTATCCTGTCACGCTAAGCTCTGTGTACTGATGCTAACAGTTAGTTGAACGCTGTGGCTATACAATCGACCGGTATATGCGTTTCGGCGTAAGGTAAGCTAAATATCGGCTGTGGCATCTTTCTGTGTTGATTGGCTACTAAATAAAACTGGCAAAGCCCAGCTATGAACAGTAACCTTGACCAAGGACAGTGGTTACAGCCTAAAAGCGGTGCGTGTGGGCTAAAAACGAGCAGGGAAACTTAACTTATGGTGGGTAAACCATTTTGACTCTCAACAACAGTTGTATTTATACGCGATCGTATCTGAACGTTTGGACGTATGCTTTTGATAAGACTGTGTCAGGTCACGCTGTGTTGAAGTGTGCTTGAAACGGTGATCACGTTTACTTCGCGCTCATGAGGCTGTGAGATGAAATCTCAGTACGGACGGAAATGTTACCTACTGATGAGCCCTAAGAACTGAATGAGCCAGTAGAAAAATTCTTCCGGACGCCCCTACAGCCGCAGTCGACTGTGAGCATTGTTCAGTGTATAGTGTGTTCGAGAATTTAGTCCCAAGCTGTACGGCGATTTCTGCTACAGTAAAAATTAGCCTCTGATGATAATAATATAAATCCCGCCTAGGAAAATATTTTCTCTTCCTAAGTAGACATGTAGAAACGTCTACACAGTCTACTTTAATCGAGAGAATTGCAGTTTCCTGTCAGAACTCGGTGGCATGTTTCCGCCTCCTGATCTAGGATAGAGTTCTGATGTTGGTGAGACGGGCGCTCTGACCGTATACTTCTATCTGGATATCTCAAATGAGGCTGAAATTACTCGTTCATTTTGAGAGGAGCTTCTAATCCTATTGTTAGTGATAATCAATAACCCTGTGGCCAAGACTTTTCTCTAATGTCGTAGTCATTGGTTTCGTTGAATTTTGGTCACCACGAGACTGGACCTTGACGAGATATGACGGCTTGCGCATTGATACGACCTATTGGATTCAAGTGGATGGCATGATGATCACACTGACAATCATTCGGGCCGGGCAGGCTAACAGGTAGAGGTCTGACGAATCGAGAGTGGAAGGAAGGTGGCATCTTTTTACAAAAGACGTACTACCTCTGATGCGCTGCGACGCACTCGCTGGCTTGCTGTACAGACTTGTTAGCCAAACTCATTCATTCTCCCCTCTAGTTGTGGACGTCATGGCAGTATCTCAGGCGATATACAACCACGAATACTCAGAACGCTCAGAATTCCGTACTGTATCGGCTGTCTTGCAGTATAAACCTGGCCGTTCTGTCTGCTGCATGCAGCAAAATGAATGGGCGAGAACATGTTACTGCTGATCCCTCCCCCAGCGTCCTATCAAATTTAGCTCTCAGACCCTTCCCGTTCCCTTTCTCTGGTGTTTGCTCTACAGGTCCTACAATAGGTGTAGTTAATGATGGTAGCACCGTGTCGATAAATCCGCTTTTTACCACCTAGCCCCAGGCCTTCCTCGTCCTTCGCGTAGACGTAGAAGACAAATTAATATAGGTGCTTTCAACGTTCACACTGTAAAAGAAATAGGTCTCGCACAAATGTTAGACTTGTTGAATGTCGTTGTCTGCAACATTCCAGAAACTAGAATCCGGGACAGTAGTCAACGTACGGAACTAACATCTGTACTATCTACCCTATACTGGTTGTACACTTCGGGCGACTTCACTCATGTTGGGTTAGGTATAGTCCTCAGCACGATGGCCGCAGTCGCACTAGTAGGTTGGATTCCTGTTAATATACTTTGTGCCATCCGCTTGACAGGTTTTATTAAGGCTATCTCTAGACACATAATCT
>LUCH01003341.1:25847-43243 GCA_013368495.1 Paragonimus heterotremus | reverse complement strand
CAAACAACGACAACATTCACGCCACTGAGCTCGGTTAGCCGTCATCTCACCTGACGTCTCAAGCCACCGACTCTGCGAGGAACCCAGTCCGGGAGACGAACCCGATCTACAGTGCCCAACCCCTTCGTGACCGATTTCATTTGTCTACGCCAGGTCATCATCTACCAATCTTGCGCCAATCGGCAGCAACGTCGGCAAACAGTGCTCGGTGTGGCAGACGACTAGCTGGCATCCTTATTACAGGACCTAACTGTAAGGACTGAACAAAAGAACCCGTTTGGCAATCATTGCTAAACACCTACTTCCTAACCTCCTAATAGAGACTCTTAATTACAACTAACCCGCAGTATAAACATAAGACCGTTTCAACACTCGTTGCCATATCGGGTCGGTATTACGGCTTTCGTGTCTCCAATTATTTGGTATACAATGTCGTCGTACAAGATCGATCACCTCAACTGCCCCAATGTATCTTTCTACCGCCAGTTCGGCCAGCTCCAGTGTACGATGCTTCAGAAGACTTTACCTGATCGTGCGGAGATTCTCTGTACGGGCAATAATGCACGATGCCTAATGAGAGACCTTACAAAATGGCTTCTTGGAAAGAACAGCTTGATATGATGAAAAACCTGCTTTCTGACTACAAACAAATCTTTACGATTTTCAAGTATTATAAGACGTTCTAATAGAGTAAATTTGCTCGGTTTTGACACGTTGCCTTGATCAGGATGGCATGAACTATCTCGTACTCAGCACAGAAATACAAATCATGCAATCGGATCTATCCTGTTTTATACAAGTTTTCCTACTTTTGTATCCGAAATCCAAACAGTACTAACTGTTTGAATTTCAGTTGGATTTTATCAACTGTGGAGAACCAAGTCTCAAACATCTAACGTAGGTACCCACAAACCCAAAGAGCTGGAATAGGTCCGGCTGATAAATGCTGAGTCAGTCAGTTTTAAGCGATAACCACTGCCAGGAGAGTGTATGATATTACTTTTCCAGCGATATACAAAGCCTGATCGGAACAGAATAACGGAGCAAGACGAGTACATTTTTAACCCGACATATTCCCACAAACTCATTGTTTAAGCAATTGAGCGTCGAACTACGATTATGTTAACTTAGGCAGATATGATAGACACCAATTTGAAGACAGCTCAGATGGAAATGCTAGGAATCCCTTAACGCCCTCACCATTGTGACTTGGTTTTGCATTCAAATACTGTGGAATTTTCCGTTGGGTAGGACAAAAGATTACCGAAAAGTTGCCTGACCTGAGAGACAAAAATGGAGAACTTGCCTTTAAAATGATCAAGTCAAGAATCTAACCGGCCTGGCAGCGCACGGTTCACAAGGAATGCATCAATGGGAGTATACAAGAATTGCTGATTGGAATAATTGTTTCTGCTAATTGCCTCATTCTTTCGGAAAACACTGCGTCGCAAACATTTAACAAATAGCCTAATTGAGACCTAATCGATTTACCTGACTAGCATACTAAAAGCTGAAAAGATTCGGACCTCAATCAGCATACTCATCAACAACCACGCAGTATATTAGTGTACTTGCTATAAGATAGCAGAGGGAGATCTAAGCTTGTAAACACTGGACATGAGTCCGTAACATACACCTATGTTGTTGGTATGTCAGCTACTACTTGACCATCCTATCCTGATCATAACTTAATGACAGGCAACAGACACGCTGTCTTGAGCCGGCAGAACCGGAAAACGAATCAATAAATATAAGACATTGCTGGGCTCAAAATCTTTTCGATACAAGAGAAAAATTAAATCACAAATAAAATCCAACGGCACCGTCGATGAAGCATTGAATTTTTCATGCCAGGTTTATCTTCGCAGCCGTGTGCACGTGTTTTTCCAGTTTATCTAAATGATCGATGAGATAAAAATACAGAAGTAACTTGCATATTTTATGTTTCCCAGTGATGGGTAGTTTGATTAGTAGCTCACGGGGATCATCGCACACGAACACGTACGGGCTTTCACTCGGACCGTCTGGAAACTGGTTTGAAGCAAACATGAAAAGAACACGATTTATCTATTAGAAAAGACGGAGGAAATGAAGGAATTGGCAAGTGCGATCACATACGCGACAAAATGAACATACTATTCCATCACAAGACTGGACCTTGACGCGATGTGACGGCTTGCGCATCTCGATGACCTATAGAGATAAAACTGGACGACGTGGCGACCACACCGACAGAGTCACTCATGCCAGGCAGGCCAATAGGTAGAGGTCTGACAGATCACAGTCTTCTGCTCCTCCAGGTTGGAGATTGGAATAAGATTGGCATATTTTTCCGGAAAAAAGTATCAGTTCTGGTACACTATTACCCACCCACTGCCTTGTGGTACAGGCTTTTGAATCGAAGGCTTTGGTTGAGAACCCTAATCGTTCTCCTGTCTAGGTTTGGGCGTCCTGACAGTATCCCAACTCACACACAACCATGAATATTCACAACACTGAATTCTACTCCATATAACGCAGACATGCAGATATCTATGGTCTCAACTTTGAACAGTACCCACGGATACCACAAACCGGGTTGACGTTGATCCCGGCAGCAGTCAATGAAATGGTAGAATACTAAGTAAATAAAACAGTATAAAATCTTTCATTTCTGAGGAAACAAAAATTCACAGCAAAGAAGTGGAAGATTCTAAAACTCTGCAGATACACGTTATCCTCTGACTGTAAAACACTGCCATTTTCAGGGCTCTCGATCGTCAGGTCACCTTGCTACCTTGCAGTCACTTGACTGCCAACGGGCGTGCTGGTCGAGACGCGGCTGCGTCGTAAGGGGGAAAAGTATTCGGAAGATGTTGGTATCCATTTCAACAACTCAATGTCACGAGCTATTCCAGAAACTTCGTACACGTTTGGGCAACATGAAGTACTACAGTCTATAATGAAACACGTCGTTATCGAGTCAAATCAAAAATAGCTTCATGAGTGGATGTGTACCTTCAGGCTGTCGTCCAACGGCTTTGAAAACGATTAACAATGTATAAAAACACCCGTGATACACACCTAGAGAAGTTGTATAATTCAGGCACTGGTGGTCAAAGTTCAACAGTAACAGTGTGTTTGGAACAAGCCGTTAACGGAACAAGTTGAAGGAGAGAAATCGGCAAGAGCACTCGGCACAATACCGCAGCGTCTTACCGAGTGAAAAATGCAGTAAACCTGCAATGATTCGCAGTACTTTTATTTAATCATTCAGTCATAACGCCCACGAGTATGACCAATAGATATTGTGGCTCGCGCAGCCACATCTCGCACTACAGATGCGGAATGACAAGAAAAAATTCACCAAAAAGAATAAAAATAAAAATACATGCAAACTAGTAACCGTGGGAAGCCATTTCGAACAGCTTTTCCAGGCGGCGAGTTAATTGACCAGAGGAACCGCAACAGCGCCGACGACACATATCTACTTTGTTTAATAAAACAGTTAGGACCTTTACAATCCATGCCCACGTCGTTGTCTGAACATCGTGTGGTGTTACCCAACTGTTGACGGTCTCAATATATAACGTTCGATGTGATCAACGGCAACAAGCACGCGGAGTACAAGACCCAAGCATTGTGCAATTTGATAAGATGACCAACTGATCGCCTGTCACCAAAATTCCGAAATACGAGCCGGCGAACAGCTACACTGACCACGCGAGGATCTCACTTGATGATGTGAGCGAATTGGCGCATACAACCATGGTCAAACGTAGCAAATCAGTCAATGTCTTTGTCGCGAACAAAACAGGTTTCTGAACAACGGGGCAAAATAAAACCCACATAACTAGATGTCTTTTCGACGTATTTCTCCGAAACCCCCAATTCCAGAAGACGTTAGGGATAACCGAACTTAATGCAGCATCTAGGTAATAAACTGACCACGACCGTCGGCTGCTTGAAAAAGAGCCGATGCTCTAGGATATGTCACAGAGTAAAAATATGATCAATGTACCAACAACCGAAGGGAACGAAGGGAGGTTTGGAATAACAGTCCCATAACCAACCGTCTTCTAACAGCGCTTTCATAGTCAAGGAAGTTAACTCCGTACTTAGGCCACTTACTCGAATGTTCCAAATGCTTCAACCTCAAATCTCTTCTAGGATGTTCAACTCGCCAGTGCGTTCATATCTTATGTTAAAAATGCATGTTTGCCGTCCATATCTGATAAGAGATACTCATTTTGCTGAAGTGATTCAAAAGTAGGCTACAAAAAGAATCTTTAATTTGGTTTGTTGTTAGAGTCCAGCAGGTTACTTCAACTGGGCAAGTTTTCCAAACTTTGTCAACATAGTAATAATGATCCGGTAGTTGAACAGGAGACCACTCACAAACTCCAGCACTCATTACAAAGTGTATCTATGCTTGACAGACATAACTCTACTAGAACAACCTAGTTGAGACAGAAGCAGTAAATGAGCAACTTGATTAACCAGTAACATGCATTTGTCTACCGATTATGAACCCATAATGCCTTATTCGAGTCTTTTCCGACGATGTCGTCAGCTGACTTCAAGTACACACGCTATACATACATTCGGGGTAGCAAGCAACATCTTAGAAAACATATTGTATACCGAAGCTGAGATGTAATAGGTTTGACAAGGTGCGACTGGGTTACTGTTCTCTGTTTGAGTGGTCTCTTTCATTTAGTTTTACGTCATCCAAACTGTTGACTTACTCCAACAGTACTGTCCATAAAATTTTGTTGTTCACTGATTCCTTTCCAAGCAAGACAAAACAGATTCCTATTACGCAGACGTTTTTCTTCCACAAACTCATACATTCCCAATAAAAGGACACCAACGAATCTGAACGACACATCAATATTATGGAGCCACTTCACAGGACAAACAACAAGGAAGGCAATTGCGTCTGGAACCGCAACCTGATGGCCTATTCAAAATCCACAAGACTGGCATGACTCTGAGTCGAGTGTCTTTCATGTTTATGCGCCACACCATGTGTTGGCAAACTGAGTAACGTAGCATCTGCATCCGGGGAATCAATCGGAAAACCTTGAGAGATAGGTTTGACCCATGGGATCTGCTCAACATCTCCGTTAACATCATCGATAGTAACACAGCAGTGATCCCACCGACGCTTGAATATCATAAAAAAATGGAGATAAGAATGAGCCATAACCAGAACGCATGAAAAAGAAAGCGCTGGTACTCAAGCAACCGAAACCAACTGTGTCTAATCTCAAACATTCAACATCACAGCGTGTACAGTTGAGAAACAAACTACCCAGCTATAAGCGAAAGTAAAGCAACATCAACAAGTCAGCATTTCCTTACGACGCTCATTTACGTCAGAGACAACGGAACAAAATAATGATAGCATTAAGGCACTGAGTCAAACTAACCATTTCCTCTCCTAACGTCTCCGGCTACCAACTCTGGGAATCGCGATAGGCTTCAGCCGAGTAAACGAGCCCAACCTTCTGTGGCAAACCGACTGATAGTCACCTCAGGTCTCTGTCCCAGACCACCTTCGTCTACCTCACCGGTCAACTACAGCATCTGTGAAAGTGAGACAGACGACCTGATGACATCCTTATTACATGACCAAACCCTATAATTTTTTGCATTCCAAAAAGCGACCGAATGAGCCCACCCGACATTCGTTGCAAATATCGGCTTCTTAACTTAATCGTGACACCAGATGCCAACGACTGAACAGAGACATCAATAGTCACGTTACTGAAGACTGTTCACGTGTACTATTTCGGGCGGCCAAGTTCCGCAGCCGTAGAGTAACAAAGATGTCACGGTAGTATTCTATACGCGACCTTTAATTTCTAAAGAGATGACTCCCCATTGCCAGGTGTTCTAGATTAACGAATGATCCCCTAACCTGTTAGATAAAACTTAGGTTATTTCCTATAGCCCCACCGCTGCTGATGTAACTGTACTATACACGAACTGTACTGAATACGAACTTAACAGAAACCATCGTAACTTCACTATGCATAATCGAATCTACGTAATCACAGAAGTCTTGCAACAGCAATTTGTAGTTTGAAGCTGCAAGTCGCATTTCACAGGGCACACAACAATGTCCAACATTGTCTATACTGTTTGAAAGTTGTCAAACAACAGTCGTCCGTCGCCAACATAGTCACGTTTAGTCAATCTTCCATTAGACATGGGGTTCACCCTAGCACTTTATGAAAGCCATGAGCAGTCTTTCTTCTTCAGTTTATCGCGTAACTGAACTCAGGTAGCGAAAGCGAACGTATGCCGTCCCGGGTAGTGAAACTGTCAGACAGGTTAGCGCAAATTCCAAATTGAACATGGAAATAGTGTCCATAGTGGGTTCACATTCGTGTTCTGCATAACCCTCTTTTCGAACGATTCTAAGAGTCGCTTGGCTCAACAGTAGAATAACGAGATCTATCAACAGTGCTATATTATCGTACCTGGTGGACTCGAATCATTCTGTTAATGTGGCGGATGCATTTCGCCAAATCTACCGAGTTAAGGCAACCCAGTCGAGGATTGCGAGGCATAGGATTCTGTCCAAAGCAAAAGCTATTGGAATTCGTCTGTGTAACCCACCTCTGTGCGTCCAGAAACGTTTTGTTCAGATTTTGGATCTGCCTTGGCCATCCCCCACCCCGTTAGCCTGTCAGGAGCCATTGTTCAAATGGGTACTTGATACAGTGTGACACTGAATCGACTGATCTCATTAACCACCCGTTCCCCATTTACCCATTTCATGATTCCCCTGTAAAATGTGTGATATAGATGTGATGTAGTTAGCCTGATGATAGATAAATGAAAACGAGCTTGTTTGCTACACAATATTTTTCATGACTCTAAGAGTGTAAATCAATCCAGAGTCAAACGCATCCTCATAGTCGAAAAACAACCGTTGGCTGGGAGTATGTATAACGCTTTCCCGGTATATGGCGAAGAGAATATTTTATCGACACATCCTCGTCGAGGATGAAACCTTGCCTGTTCTCCTCCAATGTTTACCTCCCGAGCTACAATAAGCCAGTGAAGCATAGCAGAACCTAGAACCTCAGTTAGCACTGGAGTCCAACTCTTACTCTGTTGGACGTCAAAAGAGCCCCCTGAGTCCCTTCGTCAGTATGGGAACTACACACGAGCGACTCAAATAAAAGAATGTTCTCTGTCGTCCACACAAGCTGAAACAACTAAGCCAAGATCTATTAAAACTGCCAACCTTCTTTGAAAAATGGCCTCACGAGGTCATCGGGACCAACAGCCCTTTCACGTTCGACAGCCCAAATGAAATTTTGAACAAGGTTCAAAATTTGCCAACTGGAGCACGGCATTGCATACTCATAGTGGTAACACGGCAGAAACAGGACACCGACTCAAATGACCCTGAAGTATTATGCCTAGTGATTTGGCCCACCGGATTTATCATGGATGAGAGTAACAAATTCCTTACACTTAGTTTCGCCGACAGATGAACGCCTTGCATACGAATGAGCCTAAAGATTCCGCTAGTGTTCCGTAGAGCGGTTTCCAGTCCACTAACCTTCTTAGTTAGCAAATCCTCATGCGTAGCGATCAAGTTGCACATGAGTTCCCTAAGGCTATCTCTTCTCAACCTACATGAAATTCATAAGACAGTCTGTCCGACGTTACCTTTCTGAGACTGAACATTTGTTTAACCTGTGAACCACTAGGCCGCATAGTGTAGTACCTGCTTCTTGATAGATTTGGACATATCAGCCGTTGAGAGCTTCGCACTTGTATTATTGGTTGGTGTGATACATAAGATAGATTGATGAGCTCGAGAAGAAAACTGGCCAAGCCGATGTTACCCATAAAAATAACCTATAGAGATGACAGCTATTCACGGGTGTTGTTGGAAAATTAGAGAAACAAAAGCAAGTTGTCCTGGTGAAGCCAACCGTCTGAAAAATGAAAGTCCACCTTTGTTCGTCTAACGAGGTAAGGACAGCATGCCCTTGGAGAAAACCTACATCATGGCAGCCATGGCACGCTTGTTCTACATAGATTAACCGAATATGCTTCTCACTGTCACCTGCATTTCAATACCACTGTCACGTCTCTAAGTCAAACCTTATATCGTTTGTAACCCCCCAAGTAAGTACCAGGCCACAGAGAAAAGAGATTAAGGAAAACGGAAAAGCTCACGAATACTAATTCTCAATCCTATCAGACCGATGTGACAAATCATATACAGTTGCCGATTGTCCGACGAATATTGGCATACCGCCCTTCACTCGATTGGGAGAAAACATTTCGAATAGGTTACACAACAAAATGAAAATCGGGAATGTCTAACCAGTGGAGATAGTAACAATTAATAAGTGAAAAACACTTTACCGCGTACAGAAAATCCTGCTATTCAGCACCGGATTGCATTAGAAACTGACGTGAACTGGTGGACGTGGAATTCTTCACTAATTTTGTTATTCTGTTTCGCATTGTTCCCTAAGTATTGGTTAGATGTCAACTGATGATATGCACCTCACAGATCTCTCTGTCTATACCCGCTCAACATCTACTTTCAACTTTTACGCTACAAGTCGTTTAAAGTCATGTGGCATATTATGTCACACGTGAACTGAAGAATATTGCCAGATCACCAAAAACCCTACAGGTGGGGTAGTGGTAATCGTGACATGAACTCTCGACCTTGGTTGCCAACACATGGTTATCACTAGACTACTGTTAATTGAACAAGACGAGCAAGAGAGAAGTGAAATACGGCGAAGCTGCGAAATGAAATCGCACCAAGTGAACGCGACACAGAATGTGAGAGAAGTGCCACAAAATGGTCTACAGTAAAAATTAATTGCATGCATTAGAACACTTGTAAAAAAAATCGAGATTGAACTGACTGGAGAAGACGACCTCACCGCATTTTAAGGACACCAATGGTAACGACTTACGGGTTTAAATTCAATAACAACAATGCCGATAAACAACCACGGACGAAATATAATCAATCTAAAAGCATACAGTAATAGCAGGATGTAATATGAATTTCACCGGCAGATAACCGCAGTCAGATTTCTTGAGCCAGCCACTTCTTCAGTCTCACCTTGATTATTGCTCGGCAGTAGTGTATATGCCTCGTCACGGCCGGGAATTGGATCCCTGTACCGTTTTCAATATGCAACTGCATTAACTAATGAGTTGGTGATCTCATTTTGGGCAAGACCAAATTGCGGAAGAGTGGAATTAATATGACATTCATCATGTCCACTCTCGAGGTGATCGGATAACCTTAGCTTAGCGTTTCAGTTAGACAAGTTGGTCGTGCTCAGCACGAGGTCAATGGTGCAGGGGCCAACATGGTAGGATTATGGAAACATAATCCGGAGAGTATATGTACCGGGACCATTTGCTTATTTACGAAATGAGTGGTCGTCTCCCTCGTAATCACTTTATTGCAAAACTCTGTCACATAAACGACCAAAGAACAGTACAAATCATGTTGGGGAGCAAGTTTATTTTTTTGACTTTATCCCTAAAGTCAGATGACTCAAAAATTCTGCTTCGCACAGATACTTTGTAGAGAATGACAATAAGACGTTTTCAACTTCTTTATTAATAAAGGGCTTACCACGAGGCGTAGAACAAAAACTCTCACATGATCATAGTGACCTATTTTCCTAGAAGTTAAACTTCTCGTAGACTGATTATTCTTAAAATCCGTTAAAGCCATCTCCAAGTTGTACAAAATTTATTTCGAACGGATTTCTGACCCACCACCTACTCTGGATTTCAACAGCCTCTAGCAGATATCGATTTACCTGGTGTTGCAGGTTGTTTAAATGTTTTAGCAAAAAAAGAATCTGCCTTAAACGGTTACATTTTAAGAGTACCCAATAGCATTGTCACCAGAGTGAAGAACTGTAATTGGCAATTAGGCGCACTCGGATGGCCGCAAACATGACTGAAAAAACAGTAGTCTAAATTCAGATACACATGCATCCAATGGTAAGCAGATCAATGGATACTCACTTTTACTCTATATTCTTCTTGGGAGAGTACATCCACCACATTGACCCGTCCCAGAAGACATCCGGTGGGGTAGGATTGTGGTAGGTTTGACCGAGATCCTCCTTTATGTACAATTTTGATTTAAAAGAAGAAATTACGTGCAAGCAAAATTTAAACGATCAATATATAAGCAATTGGGCCATGATTTTAACGTAACTAGCAGAACGCACAATGGATGCAGTCTCACTAACCAGCAGCTTTGTGTTTAAATAAAACACTAATGCTGTTTCTAATGTGACTCCATGGTGCGCGAACACATAAACCCGAATGATACTCTACGTCAGGGACAGTAGATAGCAGTATCGCGATTTAGGTTTAGTATATATTAGCGATCCACAATCGTATTTGGACTGAACACCCAATTCCGACGGGTACAACGGCAGAAGCAAGAGTAATCAGGATTGAATAATTTCGATACCGTATCACCACATTTCATAGCAAAATTATGTCCAACTTAGAAACTCAAGTCAACAGAAACAGGACTTCATGGTCTCGCCATTTTCGGGCAAACCTATGTGAGTAAGCACAGATTCTACCAATCCTATAGTGGATTTGGAAGATGTACCTAAATCGAAACCTGAGAAACACAAAGAACAAGGTTCAACAAACGACTTAATTATGTTCGGAGAATCCTGCATATTGACAACCTGAGTACTGACAGAAAGTCGTACGGTCTACATATAATCTCGTGTTCTCTTGAGCAATCCATTCAGTTTCAATGCGCTACCTAACTACAAACAAAGAAAACCAAAAGGGATGGCTCTAATAATTGAACAAAAGATTTGTGGAGAGAATAAGGGGTAACTCACTAGTTCAACTCCCCATTTGGTAATAAGTAAGCACAACTAAAAAATGAACCTCAGCCTCATCTGACTGCAACGTGGCTCAAATCGCCGGTCGTCACAAAAGTTGTGAGGAAATTTATTGGAGAACAGCTCCATCAAGATAAGATCAGTTAGAGCGAGCAAAATATACACGTAGATATGTTACTGATAAAGGTATGATCTCAAGTTCAGTAACGTTCCCTGTCTAGGATTTGAATGACATGGAGCTCCGAAACTGGCAATCGGCGCAGATCGACTTTGATAAAGTTATAACCTCTTTGTGGTTTTATCCAAACGCTGAAGGACTCGGTGAATACCACTTCGTGCGGCAACTATGCCACTGGCACAAGGAACATCTGTAGAAACCATCACATTTGGCGATTATGTATCATTTGAACTGTCGGCGACATATACGACATGCGTGTTGGTGAGCAGCCGATTCGTTCACGTAATAATCCTACCAGATATCGTCCGAAAAGACAGAGACACCGATGGCAAGACAAAGGGAGCCCATTTGCAGTTTAGGTCATTTTTTATCAATACAAAGCTGGTGAGAATAACGCGTGCTTCCACTAGTCACACCTACATCTTCTTGAATACATTGCACACTGTTGGTATACTGTTACTCGGGCAGGTTAAAGGGTCCACAGTTTCAAATGTACTAGACATAGAACAGCCTAGAAGGTTTTTGTCCTTTGAAATTAGGAAGTGCATTTCATACAGAACAACCCTATCGTAATTCACAGTTTGCAAGGTTTGATAGAGAGCTGAAGAAAAAAAGTCATCCACGTTTGTTAACTGAGTAGTTTCAAAAAATACATGGTGTAGATTTGCAATCACACAACAATGACACATCAACGAAAACAGTAACATGCCTCACCAGAATTGAGAAAATCTCGTTCCATATCACGAATATCATCTGGGTCTGGCTTCTTCGATGTGGCTGCGATCCAAAGACAACCTCGATGGGCGCTATACCAGGTACGACCTTCGTCTCTGAAGACAGCATTAAAAACGTAAGAGTGACAAAGACATGGGTATGGAATGAGTAACGTGAATGGAAAAATAGTAAACATTTGTGCTCTCACGTAGATATATGATGCGACAAAATATGCAATAAATCTGTTGCCAGTTTCGATCATATTAAAGCTAGATAGTGAGGT
Source organism: Paragonimus heterotremus (assembly GCA_013368495.1). Classification (NCBI taxonomy): domain Eukaryota; kingdom Metazoa; phylum Platyhelminthes; class Trematoda; order Plagiorchiida; family Troglotrematidae; genus Paragonimus; species Paragonimus heterotremus. The sequence goes on along the minus strand of LUCH01003341.1, from coordinate 31,188 downwards.
GTAATTCATTGGGACGAAATGGAAATGGATGTGAACGAATCATTTTTCAACATCCTGATATTCCATCGACTTATCAGTGTACAACAGAAAGGAGACGAAACAAGAGCAAGGATAACTGACAGAACCTGTAAACTTTTAAGACCGGAAGGTCACACCTTCGGAAACGAAACGTACACTTCAACAGACGTCTGGCAGAGTTGTTTGGTTTCTCCTTACCTCTTCGACTACCTGACAGACTTCAAGAGGAATATTCGGAGAGACCGCGGATCTCAGAGTAGAACTTTTGCAAGGTAGTAGGCTGACTGTTGTCTCAACCAGCTAGTTCGTATCAGCTGAGGCGATTGTGTGAGTGGTTCCAGAGTCTGTCTGCGCATGGTTCTAAAAAATTCAACCTTGAGATCAACAACCGGGGTGACGGAAACGTACAGTCTGCGCTGGTTGAGTCATGCACTTCACAGGCCGGTTGGAAAAAACCACAAGGTGGCCAGGCGATGAAAAGGTCATAGACGATGGGAACCTTCACCACACCGACTAGCAGGTTTAGGAAGTGGAGCTTGATAGGTTGAGAATTGAACAACCATCTATACACGAGTGAAAACGCCCTGGGACATGGTAATTTGCCGCAGTCAAATATCCTATATCCGAAAGATCGATGACTCACGTTTGAATTTCGCGTTCTTCATACACGTGCACTCATTCGTTACTGTCCCTTAGGATTAGCGACAACTAGAGCCATAGTATCACTGAGTGTAGCTAAAAACTGTTCATGCGTGTGTTCTCTCGCATGTCAGGCTGTTGAATCACAGGAGCCGAGTGCAATCCCGCAGGAAAAACCTATACCATGCACTTCCTCAGGTCATACCATTCAGTCGGACCTTCCAACTGAAATTCATCAAGTCAATCTGAGATATGCTCGGACGGCTGAAATGTTGCATCGCACTGATCACGATGGAACTGAGGTTCTATGGGATTAAGGTCGTAGCCTTCAATGAGACAAAGTTTTCAGGCTAATGCGCTCTTTCAGGCTAAGGTAAGATGTGGAAACCATGTGCTAGTTATACTTTCCACTAGATTTAGCAGGAGGTGATCAGGAGCAAGATATAGGTTTCACAGCCGCTGATCACACCAATCATTTGATGACAGGCAAATCGCACGGCATCGATCCTCGAATGAGGTCCATGCGCTCGTGATTCAAATGAGATAAATATACTAAATCTCTAAGTGCTTATGGTTCAAGCAGGTGCTAAACGAATTATACAAGTGGTCGGTCCTATGGCCCCATGGTACTGATAGAGTCAACAGAGACGGTGACCGGCTGTTTCAGTTCATGTGCCAACTATGAGATGGCAATCACAAATGCCAGCTGGATGCGAGCGATATATAACTATCAAAAGCGCCTAAACTTTGTCGGTGACGAAGATGCAGTTCTTTCGAGTCTGACAAAAAAAAACGAATAAAGCGTTTGCTGCCGTCACTATAAAAATAAGTAACGAGGGCAAGAGGAGGACATTCAATGGATCCCATCAACTCACGTAATGGTTTTGTGAAGTCAAGAGTGAGCAGTAGAACAAGCAAGGTGAGTTTATGCTGAGTTATGCAGACCGCCTGCAGCACAAAAAGTTCTACCGTTCACTTCAGATAATTTTTAACTCGGCCACTCAAACTGTCAAAGCAACGGCATTATGTAAATATGGCGCAAACAATTTCGTAGCTAACTGAACTGGCCCGCTACCATTGTCCGGATGTCAGTGGATAATATGCCATGGCAAACTACCAAAGAGAAACCTGCAATCGCCATGGATGTGCTCAAGGTTCAAAGAGTATCGGACAATTGCAAGGCAAAATAGCTGTTGGGGAAAATGGGTTGCCTGAGAGACCCTCGAAGCATGGTCACGTGGCTGTGGAACGTGTCTTGCTACAGTTGGTTCGCTTTATTTGTGAACAGGGACAGTCCCGTAGGAAATCACAGATACTCTCATAATACCTTTGTGTTAAAGTAGCAGGAGCAAGCAGAGCACGGATAACCAACGGGTAATTAGTCCGCTGAACTGTGCTAAAAAAAGTTCTAGCAAGAATTCTGCGCAAGTGAAGTAACGCTGGATTTTTGGAGACCAATATTCTCAAACAGTAATGCGGAATCCGGAACAGTCACAGAACTGGCAACAGTAGTAAGTGGAACAGCAAAATTGTTCTATGTTGCTTTTCCATTCAGTTGTCCTGTTGGACGAAGATTTAGTGGGACGAGGTACACACTGGTGAAGAAGTAAGGCCGGCTGAACATGGTTAATTTACTTCAGATCATTACAAGGCAATTCGGTTCCGGTTGACCGCAGTTAGTCAAAGCCAACAAACTCAAGGATCACACAAGCATATCATACTAAAAATCAGTATGTTTACTTGGTTAGTACTGCGCACGTCTGTGAAGCACATCACCAGTTTAATGCTTCTTACAGCTAACAATTACGGAAGCATAGCTTTATCAGTAAAAATTGATGGTGATGCGTTCAACTAAAGTAGATGATGTGTATGTTCCAAAACCTAGCACATTTCGATCTGAGTAGACTCTGCCTCATGCTTAGGATATATCTTAGCTGTTGAGCTTCCCATTATTGGCCTATGGGAAGAGTAAGCGCAACAACTTGGGGAAGTAGTTCACACATAATTATGTAACTTCAATAATCGCAACCTGGTTTTATAGTGGATAAATGTCTGGATTGCCAGTGTGCGGTGGTCTAACAATAAGACGCTAGTTCAAAGGTCAAAGGTTCGATTCCGCGGTGTGTGTGGTGCTACGGAAATATAACAGGGGCGGAACAGTTGTCCACCATTTCACTGGTAATCGCTGAGACCAACGGTTCTCACTACATACAAAAATGATAACATTTTGAAGTATGTTTAAACCTTTTATGCACTGAGTGTAGCTAAAAACTGTTGATGCGTGTGTTCTCTCGCATGTCAGGAAAAACCTGTATCATACCAGAAACAGACTGTAGATTCTGGACAGAATCTATAGGAGTTGTGTTCGGATCACTCCAACTGAAACTGACAGTTGGATGGCAGTGTCGATTGGAGGATCGAACCACGGACCAATCGCACCGCATGCCTCGACCCTACCGCTCGACTAACCGACCGACGTGGGCCGGGTGCACAATGCCAATCTCAACTGATCCCCATACACATACCCCATTGGTCAAACTATCGTACTGTAGGTCTTACACATATATACTCCTGTATTGATTATATTAATTACTGGCCGAACGTTTCTTACATTATTACACGTAACTAACCCTGCTCCGACACTATGAACTTCCCCTTTGAACTCGCTCTTTGTTTGTTTTGTACCGCCGCATTGAACTGTTTACGCTACCGTGTTATTGGTTGATATTTGCTGACGGTTAAATTCCGTGCACAGAGTTCACTTGGTTGTAAGTTATATAATTTGCTAACCGTTGCTTATTTATGTACAGAACCAGTTTTATCTGAGTAAACCTTCCACATTCTGTCTTGTTCTGCCCTGAATCAAGAGGTTTACAACCGCCCCGATAGACTGCGTATAGTCGTGAATCCTGACAGATTCTACACAGATCATGAGGAAAACATTAATCGAAAAAGGTGCAAAACATAGCTTTATACAATCTAATTTTTAAAAAATTACAGCTTTAGTTGGGTAGATAACAGACAACTTCCGTCACTGTTGATTGGTCAAAATAAAATCAACAGAAACTGATGGCTGGCCACAGGAGATTGATGGCTCGAAAAAACTTTCATTATGTGTACAGCATTGGATCACACAATCGAATCACCATTGCTTGGGCCGGTGGAGCGGAATCGTATGGCTGACGAGAACTTCTTGGATGATTGTGAATAGCTCAGTTAACCAACAGGTTTACGTCTGATAGACGAGCTCATTGTTCATTCTCCTCACCTTTTAACCAGAACGAGTAACGTTTTCCTATTCTACCGTGCAGTTGTCTTGAAATGTGCTCAAATATACTTCGCAGAACAGCAGCATGTGAATGAATATGGTTTGAACATGGACAGGAAGTAACCTATCAGAGAAGACTGGAACGTTCGACGAAGACCATTGTATAAGCGGTTATTTTGCAGTTTCGCAATGAAGGCGTCCTTATAATGAAGAGATATAAACATGGGTTTACTCTACAATGTGTCTACGTGGTATTTGACAGTTTCGGCTGTACACCTATATCCATTACGTGATTGTCAAAATGTACCCTGTGCCTCGCCTACCATCACCAATTCGTTTATCTATTTTTTGTCCCCTATTTCGTACACCATGTTTGGAGATAAGCGTCAACCAGCACACACACACACATACGTAACGTGTATACGCAAGTAAACTAACCTTTTGATTCCGCGAACTAAGAATGAGGCCCATGGTTGATGCATACTGAGGCAATAGCCTTCATCCACCAGCTGCCGGGACTGCTCGTCCTGCAGTCGCAGCTCAGCAGACCCACACTGCTGTTGCTGATGTAAGGCCACCATGACAGCGTTCGAATAAGCTTGTTTGTTGTCCACGGTCGGATCCGTCGCGACCAGTTTGGGGACAAACTATACAGGTGAAGAGGGTTGAATTGGGAAACAAACTGGTGAGACACTAAGTTATTTCAATTTCATATATCCTGTTCACGTCAAAGATCAGATAGTCACTTGCTCAGGATCGCATATCACGAGAAAACAAAGAATAAGTTTAAGTGGAATCAAGCTGACCTTATTCGTAAAAGGTATTACTGCCGAGCTCCCGTGATCCCACACGGCCCATGTCTTGTTTTCCAATCACTGGTTTACAATTGTTCTTTCTACTAGCCAGTGGCAGTCTGGATAGACTGCAGCAATATGCTTCTGCCGTCTGATTGGTTGCTTGTCAGACTAGTCACACCTACGACTAACACACATTCGTTGTGGTCCTATGCTGAGTGGTATAAACCAGTATGTTCCTCTGACCTGTGTACTCATTTCGCACGTTTCACTGAGTTATAAGAAACTGCTCGTCAAAAATGGTTGCCTACTGTAGTTTCACAGGCAGCCGTTACTGGCGTTGTTAACATCATTCTTCTGGACCAAACATTTCAGCAACACTGTTGTATCCACAAAGGTGTATCCCCAACATACACCATGCAATGTCAGATCACGTCCACGTGCTTCGTAGCAGGATAATTAAGTGTTAAGTTTGAAAGAGTTCATCATGCACGATGCTTCAGGGTCAACTGCCCGTGTTGTATGACAGGCAGTTTCGTTGTGAGTAGTACACTACTCACGAGTAGTATATTGCCCACAGGCAGAATTCAGGAACAAAAGAGCAAGCTCCGAACGCCTGGAA
>LUCH01003341.1:0-18122 GCA_013368495.1 Paragonimus heterotremus | reverse complement strand
GAGCAAAGTGGGTAGGTGTCGCCTGCCTGGATGGGGTCCTCGTGATCACTCAAACCACTGGTTAGAGACGCTATCCGAGATGACGGTGTGTCGCAGTCAATGGCGTACCTGCATCCATACCATTTCTAGTTCCTCCGCTTATTCTTCTTTTAATAATTTTCAACCGTCTTAGTAGCGTTTTCTTCCACGTCACTGTTGAGGTGAGCGGCGGCCCGAGCCACAGTACCTTTTGGTCAGGCTCATGACTGTTATGATGATGATGACGTACATCACATAAACTACATACCACTATATATATCCACACACAGGACATTTTTGGAGGTCGAAATTCTCTTCGATTAACCCTGTCGCGCTCCCTCCTGTTACTCTGCGTAACTAATCTCTTGTTGTTCTGCTTTTCAGAACCCGCATCCAAAAGTACAAATCCTTCAGCCCGCCTCCTCCAGTCATCGATTGCTGTTTGTACAATCACTCCCTCCCCCACCCTCGTGAACACTGCTTTCCAACGGGTCGTCGTGACAATGTCAACAACTAATCAGTCTGTCCCAAAGCCGGGTATTTAGTCACACATCAGACCGGTCCGATCACATTCCCCTACTGCGGCCAAATGTTTTATTTCATCCAGGGAACGCAAACAAATTGAGGTTTGTTTCAATACTTGGACACAATGTTTATAAAAATAATGTCACGTTTCCAGTAGCTTGATTTGGTTGTGATATTTGGTGTCGTAGGTTATACGTGCGTCGCTCGACGTTCGTCGGAAGAAAGTACAATTTATGTGTACATATATACCCTATATATATATCATATATATACTAAATATATACCATATATCTACTATATATCTACCGGTGGTTATCGGTAACAAATACAATGCTAAGTTAATGGGATGTGTGAAGTCCGAATCATGAAGTTGTCGGCTGCAGTTAGCAGGACAGTTGTAATGTATCCTCATGAGGCGAGCAGGCAGCCTAGCCACTACCCACAAGAGAATGTGACTAAGCGTTTGCGTACTACTAATCAGTAGCGTCTAACGTGAAGTCACCTTCACGGTGATCAACACAGTTACCTCAGAACATGTGCCGAAGTCCAAACCCCGGCCATGACGGGAATGCGCACTATTGACAAACCTTAACAAGAGCGAAGCCCGAGTTTATGGCTTGTTTTTTGAAAGGAACTGGCTGAAGAGACCGTTTGACTGCGAAAGCTGTAATCAGGTGTGCCAGACGTTCAACCTATGTTCACCAAACCTCTTTCTGTTTACCAGAAAACGTAAAACAACAAAGACAGATACCCATGCTGTTCAACTACGCGGAACGTAACTGGGATCATCCGCCGGTAGCATCCAAACCTGCTGCGGATATATGTAGGTAGGAACACATAAGAGAAAACATGATTTATAGGTTAAATTCCGTAATGTTAAGAATCACATATTCATTCAAAAAACCCCTCATCCTTACCACAAGCTGGACGGAACGGCCAGCAAAGTCCAAACAGAGTCGCGTAGTCTCTAACCGGGACGCATGGCGCTGCGCGCGCAGCTCGGCTACACGTTGAGCGATGCGCTCGCGTGCCTCCGCACTCAGCCAAGCAGCCGCACCGCCGCCGCTGCCCTCGGACACGAAATAGTCCAGTTCGTCGTCATACACTCGAGTGCGTCGAGCGGAAGTCGCATCATACTCCAGCAATCGATCACGATTCGCAAGCGCTGCGGCCAAGCCTGTTGTGCAAGAGTTTAGAACGGAAGCAAAATGTTGGGGATCAAGTGTAGGGGTTGTAAGAAAATGTCAGTGTTGATTAAACGGGGATCCACATACAAAATCACACAATCCGAAGACTAACATGCTTCCTTGGTCCATATATGGGCATTCGAAACAGTGGACCAGATTATTTCACTGAAACAAGAGGAAGTGGAACAAATGGTACAAAAAATGAGATAACCACAACGGTTTTTGTTGTTTTTGCACGCATGTACGAGTTTGTTTATTCGTAATAACGGTAAATAAGGATAACAACGTTCTTACCCCCCGATTTCGGTCTTTTGGTAGCAGTTTTCAACAAGCGATACTCGGCAAAGGTGCTTAAAATGGCTAATCGATGCCAAACTTGATGTCACATTCTACATACCTTCACTGCAACTTATGGAATATACTGCGTGCAGTTTTTACAGCCACATCCAACAAGCGCAATTAGAAAGGATGCGATAAGCGTTCAGTAGGCATGTTCAAAAGGTATCAGGACCTCCCTAATCGATAAAGTAGAAGTACTTTGCACGCACAGGGGTTGTGTCTTCCTCACAGACATCGATTATGTTTCACAGAAAAGTGTAAGAACAAACAGTCGACTAATATAATCGATGTGGAACAATTTTAGGGGGATTATACTTGAGACCGATTAAGGATTCACTTCCAGAATAATTTATAAGCAGTCCGTAAGTTCGTTTACTGGTAACGTTCCACTCCTGATAAAGCTCCATGAGACCAGAGCAACCAGTCATTCGAGATCACTTTACAGACGTGTCTACACAATGACGTACGGTGCCTCAAAAGGAAATCGCTGGAGCTCCCACTTCTTTGTGAACCTCACCGACATGTGCTGGTGGTAGTTACTGAGGGCCGGTTGACTACTAGTATCCCTGACGCGTGACTTGACATCTCTCACCCAAACTTACACGGGTGCCTGATAACCAACGACCTAGAATTAGCGAAGGTTCTTGGATCTCAGGAAACCTTAGTTTTGACGAACTATCGCGCTCTCTCCTCAGTGATAATATGGATTGCCCTACCACCGATGATACCCTCCACGTAGGTTTGCGTCACAAAGAACCTCAGACTACTCACTGAAGACAACTCTTCGTTAGTAGACGATGTTTACGCAAAAACGTTAACACTTATTATAGGTCGATAGCTTTTTTCTAGCTTGAGTCGGAAGTTTTAGACGGTTGAAAAAATGACGTGCTCCGATATCGTATAGAAACGTATGACTTGATACGTGTTGCTCAACACGGATTTTGATGAGGACGTTTTTGTACGACTGACACCATTCTAATGATGGACGGCTGGATACACGGTGGATCACAGTCTCAATGTTGAAGTCATACAGCTTGATTTCATCAAAACTTTACACAAAGTTCTTCAGTTTATTCTCGTTTCTAGACTTTTCCTCCACAGCTTTTCCTTCTCTCTAATATTCCGTATAAATGACTACTCGCTTAATCGCTGAATCTGTGTCCTCATGTGTGGCATGCCCACCAGCATCCGTATGGTTGTCAGGTCATCATGAAGCTGTCCTCAGATCATTGACATTTGTACTGTTCAGCATTGATTCTCCTCAGCTCCTCTTCATATTACTATCTTCTGTGTGTCGGCGGCAACAGAGCATGACGTAGCGTGCCCGCAGATTAGGGCAACGTCCTTTTGTAGAAGAGTATTGGTTCTTTTTAAATACGAGCTCTGGAAAAATACAACCCACTTAACCCTGCAAAACGCGGTTACGCGATTGCGTTTCCTCTTCCAATGACAATATTATCCCGGAACGCTTCCCATTCTTGAAGTTTCATCAAAAAAGAATGGAAGGAACATAAGTTAATCGAGCTTGCACCGTTTTCTGACCACGTACCCATGTCCTTGCCAGTAGGGTTTCAGCCAAACATGCTACCCACATATTCCCGCAGCTCCTTACGAAATCATTCATCCCGAAATGATCCAAACCTACTTTCTTCTTCCAAAGGCTAACATTTAAGCATTTTCCCCTTGTCTTAGGCGTCTTGAGGTTGCCTCGTGGATGTCAGACGGTCAGCTACAAAGAAAATACGCGGTCAAACTTATTCTCAGTACTTATTTTACCACTAGAGTATACACGTCTCTAAAGGACTGTATTCTTCTGCACGCAGTTTTTATTTGACTGCTATCTCACTGCGTTCTCTTCTCTGCTTAGCTTTCACCGAGCGTCTTAATCACTAGATTAAAGCTAGTTGTCAAGACTTTGGGCCCGAGGCCGGTGGATTTTTATATACCATACATGTGTGCATGCAACAAAGTTCCCTTTCTACCAAAGTTTTTAAACTTGCCAGTGTAGTTGCTTTCAAGCACAAGCTAGACAGGCTTATGCTTGCCGATCCTAAACCGTCTGGTCGAATAACGATGGACTACGCTACTAGGTAGTGGGCTGTCTAATATATAATCTTTAATCTATCGACGTAATTCTTGAGCTGCATTCGGATATGCATGCTCACTTCACACGTGAGGCCTTATTAATTCTCAGTATGGTATGCACCTAGTGGCTTCTGATAGATGATTTGTATAATTTACCTATTGGCTTAAGGAGCTGGGTTATTAGGTTACTGACCGGCACTTCCTGTAAGCTGAGCACAAACAGATTGTACTACTACTCGATGAAAGTCTTGTAAACTAAGATGAAGCTGCTAGGTCTGCCAAACCAGTCAGGTTATAGAACATATGTTTCACACAGCCCTAATTCCTGCATCCCTTTTAAACCATCAACCAAGGAAGGAACATTGTTCCGATGAAAGTAACAACTAGAGATCAAGCGAGTGTGAATCTATCATCGCCTGCGAGCAAGCTCTATGCCACACAGTGGGAGGTAGTACACCTGTGAGTTCATCACCACCTCTTCCCTAAGAACCACATCAAGACCCTTAAGACTTTTTAAAATAGGTAAAAGGGCTGCGAAAACAACCGCAAAGACCGACTATGATTAGAGATGCAATGATTAAAAGTAGATAAAGCCTGGTCAGTGCGTGAGCTATGAAAAAAAGTCTCTAGCAACATAACAGCTATGAACGCCGATCTCGTACGAACGGTACAACAGTTACCGCTCCTGTATTACACTGTGACCAGTCCACAAAAACAAACACAATGTGACAAACCTAGAACTGACATGAGACCTATTTAAAAAAGCATATGATCATAGTTGCTCACTCACCCGAACGAGTTACACATGAAAACAAATATGACAGACACTCCAAAATTCAATCAACACTTAGTGTCCTTCGTCTAGTTCCTCTACTGTTAGACTCTTCACAGTGAACGGCGACCCGAACCAAATCAGCACAGACAGCTGTCATGTATCATAGATCGCCTTAAAAATTAGAATCGTTCTTCATGACTTACACCCTACCTTTCTAAAGAATCCGAGACGTCCAACGGCCTCTTAGAACTTCATCGTTCTATGGTCCGCTTTCTAACCCTGATGGATGAACTGCGTGAGATATGCATTGACTGGCATCGCTCTCTCTCGTCAGCTCTTTATTCAGAATGCCCACCCTCCATAAGAAACGTGGTACGCACATCACGCCGTAGAATTTCCGATTTAGCTTCCACCCGAATAGTGCACACTAGTCATTTGGAACCACGGAAACTCAGCAGTATCAAGTTGAGTGGCTAGTGATTTCTCAGGCCAAAGTATGTAGTAAACCGGAGATAACCTCGGTCTGCTGGTTGTACAATATGTAAAATTCTGCCCAAAACCCTGATTCACATTGCACATAGGTTCGTAAGGATTTTTGCCTGCCGTCTGCTTGCTGCAGGCGGTCGAGTTTTTGTTTACATGTTTGTCGGCCTATGTGGGCCAATGGCGCCACACACACACACACACACTTCCAGCTTGCACGCGCATTTGGCGGTTAGATCCTGAATCTTTCCAGCTATTTCCGCGTATCGGTGTCGTTTAGCGCTAGTCGTAACCTATTATAATGATCGTATAATATACGTTAGGTCTCTCGATTATCCGCGTTTGGTATTTGTTGTGTATACGTAGGAAGCGTTAATTTGGTGCACGACAGCGTTAAAACTGGTGGCCCAGATGTGGGACGAGCCCACGATATTCGCGTTACTATCTAAATCTGCTACCACCAGTAACTGGTGCAACGCAACTTCACACCCTTCACCAGAAGGGGCTGTGTAGTGACCTGCAGACTACCCCAATCGGCCTGCCATATGGTGTGTGAAATTGTTCTCAAAATCCTAGTACGTCGTACCAGTACATCGTACGGCAAACAGACCGAGGTCATTTCCAGGCCATTACATGTAGGCTGCTAACAGCCCGACTTCGTCCAGCTGAAAGCTGTATCTCCGGTTTAATCACTTTTGTCATACCTGAAGAGTCGGAAGGTACTCCTTTAATCATCTTTTCTGAAATACCAACGCTACCTAACTGGATTGGTGTCATCGTGCAGAGTATCTTTCTCCTAGGGTTTTTTTTAATCTCGAGCCAGACATCGCCTCTATGAAGTAACAGATCAAACAGCGGAAAAGTGGCTGAAACGACGTCACCAGACATCAGAAGAACGATTGCGAGATTACTGAGCGTTCGTTTTATTTAAACCTATAACTTCAACAAAATCTCAAGTACTTGCTGTAAACAAACTGTCTTCAGCTTTCGCTGTTGAAGCCTTGCCAGCTGCCTCAGGCTTTGCCTGTGTGACTAACATATCATGAATGTCTCCACTGCCATTAATCAAGAGTCTCAAGCATATACGACGCACTATTTGCGAGGTACATGCCAAAAGGTATGGCAACACTGTTGATGTAGCACAACATTACCATCGAATCCGTCCCGTAAATTATGTTCGTGAAACAAAAAATCAGACTCGAGCATACCGTTTGAAACACACGAACGACAAACACAGCTGCAGGCGGCTCGAGCCTAGGGACGAAAACTTATTTGAGAGGCGCAACTTGATGTTTCGAAAGGTACAATGTGTAAAAACGCACACCACTATCATCACAGAAACAGCCGTAAACAGCGGTATCGTTTTCCGCTTTAGATGCTTCACAAGATACATGCAGCTCGAAGTTGCCTTTTGCAAACTGATTGCACCTTACACATCTGATGATTTGCAGATCACCAAGTTCCAGTAAATAGTTCAGCCACGCTTGCTTCTCAGAATGACCTTCCACACTTATTGAGTTGTCCCAACCCATCCATTTTTGGCATTATTCATATACTGACATCTTCGTCAGTAGTAGCCACGGAGCAATAAACTCAAGGGAACCATAAAAGCTAAAGATGACAACGAGGATATTTCTTCGTATTGCTGATGTCCGGGGCAATAAGTTACTTACTGGTGATATTTAAGGCAAACTAGATGTAAGCAACCAAATAAAACGGAAGGGGACTGGTCATGGGTGAAGTGTACACAAATCGCTCAAATCGCCAAATATAGTAGATCAGGGACAAGAAAAGCAAGACGTAAATGAAATCAATATAGTCAATCATATGGGTTGACCAGAGAGTTTATAAATTTTGAGCACAGTAAGTGGAACAACCAAAATCTGTTGTTCCATTCAGCTATAAATGCGATTTAGTTTGACTGATCGAAGACCGGTCACCGTATGTCAGGTGGTTTCGACCCGAGCAACGATATCGTGCAGGTCATATTATGAACTCACAAAGGGGAATTTTACATAGGCACCAACGGCGCCTCCAGTTAGCAAGTGCTGATCGGGCTCTAGTGACAAATAAACAATACTTTTCGATACAAACACTAGCTGTGCTACGGCTCCCCGGGCACGCAAAGCTTTGGACTATGTCTAAACTGTTATCCACCAGGGTAAGCCCAATCAGATTGCCCACAATCCCCAACATGAAGTGCGACACGTCATGATATTTCATCGCCAGTGAAACGAGTATCGCATTGTCTGCGCACTGTCTGCACACAATAAAATATCAACATCATAATCTGACGTCAAAATTCCATTTACAAGAAGCTCAACTCCGCAAATAATGGGAATATTCAGTGCTCTCACAGGAAAGAATCTATGGCAAAGTTGAGAAGAAATAAGGGAACAAGGCATAATTGAAAATAACTAACAGCAATGATCTGGCAGAAATTTCCTTGTCAATAACACAGAGCAACCTCGAGTCTGTATGAGTATAATTTGACTGTGACAACGCACATACCGGTTTCCAATCGCTGTTGAGCATCAGCGCTTGGACACGTTTGTCGCACAACATCTAAGTCATCTGACTCCGCATCATCCACCACTTCTCCGTTCTCGAACGAATCCCCATTCTCGACGTTGGTGACGGGTATATCGGTCAACTTTTGTGTGCGGCCGCGACGTTTCAGTCTATAGGGAGGGGTTTCTGTGCCTGGAGCCCAATTCATTTGAAGCAAGCGATTCCGCAACTTCACAGCTTGTTTTGTTCCCAACTCAATCTTTTGTTTCTCCTCCTTGGAACAGACCAAGTGCCCACAAAAGAAACATGGACCTGAACCCTCCTGCGCGCAAACAATTCGACCGCAGTTGGTACAGTTGTTGACCAACTGGTGTTTGGTTGCTAGACATTGGCACGGGTGGCGGCCGGGAAGAAGGGATACGACTTGATCACTGTGAGCTCCTTCGCTGAAGAGCGGGTAGAATTTGGGTTTGCGTTTCCCTTTCACGTTTTGGGGGAGAGATTCATTTTCCTAACGAAGTAGGAAGCAGACGAGAAACAAAAGTAAGTGGTTTTCAAATGGTGAAATAATGGTGACATTGTAAATCAGCTAGTAGAGGCTCGAAGGGTCGACAAAGGTGAAAAATGGGCCACATTTTACTTCACTTGAGAGGAAACCAGTTGAATTCTAAATCTAATTGACTGAGGAAAAAAACGTTAGCAAAATAAACAAGTGGAGGAATTCTTCATAAACAGTGCAAATGGCTCGACTAGACGGGGTGCTCAGTTGACAACTGGTGATATATGAAACAAATGTATTGACCCCCCTCAATGGTTTCCCATAAACTCACAATCCGTTGAAAGTGAATAGATGTCAGTGAAACGACTTACCGCTACATCGTATCTAAACCGTCAAGTGTATTGACTGATTCATTTCACTGGTTGTTTGTTTTGTATTTGGATGATCTGATGGCAAAAATTGACATACTTGGTCATATGCATAATATCGGAAAATTTATACAGTCCGCATGTACTGAACTAACCTTTATACCAAACGGTAGTTGTTGCTACAGAAGAGCAGGGCGTTGCCAGTATGACTATGGTTAAGAAATAAGAGCATAGTCACAGTAATCGAACCCATAACGAGTTGAGTGGTAATCACCATTCTTATCACCGAACTGTCCGGAAGTCAACTCACAACGTGCTTCGTCAACTTTGCTGCAAACCCCGCTTTTTTACATGTTCCATTTTTATAGTCGCGTAGAACGTTTCAAAAGTGAGATCCATTGGCGTTTATCCTCATACACTCAAACTAGGATGGTAATGTCTCATTGAGAAAATGAACTCCAATTAATAACTCCATGTCTTGTTCAGTGGTAGACAATACATGCTGATGACAGTTTAAGGCAACTGACAATTATCAGCTAGTTTCGCTTATCTGAAGTAATGGCATGCTGGAAAAAAATACCGCACTAGAGAAACAGACTTTTCATTCCCTCACGAAAATACTACGGTATCAAGAGACAATTAAGTTGCTCTAAAGGGAGGTGGTGTTACACTATCAACAGCAAACAGAATGGTAGTACCAGTTGCCCAAATGTTCTCCACATGAGGTATGAATCTACATTATAGAAGGAAATTCGTGAAAACAAAGTACAACTTCTGATCAATAAACGCCGTAAAATACCTCGATGCATGATTCTTCGAGAGAATAGACTTCCAGATGAAGACTCTAAACCAACACCGATGGAATTGCACGACTAGGACAACTTTACTATCCGAACAGTTGGCTAAGGAGCACATTTCGCACTTTCAAAAAGGAAATGTCACGACAAAGTTGAGCGTACGAGGTAGTGAACCTCGTCATCAAAGAGGCATCTTTGAAAGTGTACACAGGGTCATATGCAATCACATACCGATATCATTTGGGCCGGTGAGAACAAAATCATTACTAACAGCGTATGTAACAACACGATGAGTCTTAATGCTCCATTGCACGTAGGATGCGAATATCTATAGTGCGTACTGTATCTGGTTTTTCAATATCGTCACATCAAGAAACCAAGATTATTGTAATAGGGATTTTTTTAGAAAAATATACGCAAATAGACATACATAATTGCAAATGTTTGCGATTTTTGTCAACAAATGCATAAAATAACCACTATAACCGACTTAAGCACATTTCCATCATTTTACTTTAAAAAATAGACGAACAACTTCAATAAGTCCTCGTCGAATTAGAAAAGGTAAATTTCCTGTTTGGATGTGTGCCAAGTTGTTGATGAACGGTTCAAAAGAAAATATCTACAGTTCATGTAATTTGTCGTTTGTTCACAATAAGACTGACCGATGAACCGGTACTATAAATGGGATGGATTTACAAAGGGAAAACCGTGTCCAAATAAAGTGCAAGAACGTGCAGAAACTGGCCAAAAATGCAGTTTCATTACGATCAGACGCAAGCACTCTTATAGTCAGCTGTTTCACTACGAAAATGTCTACATGTTGTCTGAAAATGGAACCGTTCCAAGATATCCACAACAATTCAATCCTACCTTTCACCAAGTGACAACACAGTGCATTCGAAAAATTGTCGGTGACAGAATTGCGTAAATTATCCACAGTGAATCAACCAATTGAAGGAATTTACATTTTTGCAGTGTTCATTGACTTCTGTTCCCAGGACAATTCGTCTTCCATGCTTCTTGATTGTATCATTTTTTATTCGACCGACTCAGCTACCCTATTTTGATAAATCAACAATGGCTTCATATTGCTGTGACCGTTCACCGCCTACTACGATCGTGTCGTTTTACTGCCGGCAGATGTCGCTACATATATGATTAAAGCAGGAACTAGTTTTTCTGTGCTTTATCCCAAAATAATTCAAGATTCGCATCGCGCATTTCATCAACCATTATGCAGAAATCATTCGTTCTTCTTATGTTGAAATTGATGAGTTAATCGCTAATGTAAAGCAACTTTTCGACAATGCGTCGTTAGGGAGACATGCCATTCTTGATTCAACAATCGTCAACAAATTGAAATAGTTACTCCTTGTTGATCGTTCGGGTACATGGGTTTAAATCACATAATTTTACCGACAACATTATAAAACGGTAAAGAATTTCGACGAAATTGGAATGAAACATTCTGACATGTTAACTAGCATGGACGTTACAAAAGCTTCCAGTGGCAGTCACTCTAGTTGTGATTCGATCGAACTTTAAAGAACGGATGGGCGTTACTGTGCAATTGGAAGAGTAAAGACTGTGAATGGCTGGTGCAGTTGGTGTTGTGATCGACTTGGAACATTCTCTGGAAACCAAGCGTGGTCATAACTAGTATCCTTAGCACAAGTTCTGTCTGGAAATTCATACGACAAGTTTTACGATGCAGTGAGTAAGTAGGCTTCTGTTACCAGCACTGATATTGAGAGCTCATTCGGAGAATTCAAATATTGTTTTAGATTTTACAGCGCTTCCTGCACACAGCAGCAGGTGAATTAGTACATGATTGTTCATTTCCGCAACCAACGTTTTCCGACTAATTGAAGTGGGCTCGTATGAAAGGAAACGTGTTTGCTGTGAGAAAAAAGTCGAAACATTCGTGCCAACAACCATTTACACTGAATATCTGTTTGAATCACATTCGCTACGACGCCTTTGATCGCATGTTTTTTCGTTCCCCTAGCATACAGGAATTTTTCATTCATACGTACGAACATACTGCTGCCTGTATTAGAGCATACAAATCCAGACACCACTGATAAATAACCTGGGAGAGAGGAAATTCGAACTGGAAAAGTTGGAGCTTCGGCTGAATTCGAACCGGTGACAAAGGTATCAAATTTGCTGCCCACAGTTTTCGCTTTCTTCGTTGCATCAATCAGTTTTGATTAGAAGAGAAATGAGCACCAACCAAAAATTAGCTCTTAGATTTGCATTAGTTACCTAGTAGACAACAAATCTCAAATGAAACTGTGCCGATTACACCAGCTGGAACAATTCATTTTTTCTAGTGTTTTGAAAAAGAGGAAATGTACGTTGCATAACTGCCAGGGATCAGGTAGTAAAGACCTCTAGGTTTCTCATGCTGATGTTACAGAACCTTCGTTGCCATTCGACATCCTAGAGCAGAGTATTCTCGCTTTCCAAACGTACACAAAATTGTGCGAGATAACTCAGCAGTTTGAGCCAAGATGTAGATAACTCAGTCAGCGACGTAGCCACTATCTACTCTCAGAATATTCATATGACTAGTTTGCCAGTAACCGAAGTTCTCTTAAGATTTGTGCTTGTCGAGTTCGAATTTAAACGAATGTCTACATCAATCCACATTAAAACTCCTTCCACCGTTCATACTGAGAGTCCTGTGTTATGAAAAACCCCATTATCCTAGAGATTAGTTACCTCCTGTATGGAATACTAAGTAGGCACAAAAGTCAGCAATAGGCTCAACATACTGGACAAACTCTGGCTAACTATTAAAGTGAGCCGCTGGTTGAAAGTGCTAACTATACTGCACACAGGTAGGACGCATTCATTCGAGGCTCACGAGGAAATGGATAGACCAATGAAGATGTGGAATTACCAAAAACCAACCAGAACCTACCTCGTCGTCATCTGCCTTTTTTGAAGCCGGGACAGAGTGTTTTGTATCACAGGGCGCGTTGGGATTTGTGTCAGTTTTCCGGTAACCCTACAGTATCGGAAAAGGCAATAAAGGTGAGCAAACTAACCCAATGCATGACATTTTCTGAATCCTGAACTCACATAACTAATACAACTCAGTTTACGTTGATTTTAACAAGCCTACAACCGAATATATAGATGTATTTTCGGCGTAAAGTCGCTGCGGATGGAAGGGTGGTAAACTGAAATGCGCCTGTTACCCATATTAAAGCCATCAGAACTGAAGGCACGCTTGCCCACCAACAAAACTGAAAGCGTATAAACAGAACATTTTGTGGTGAATGAACCGCACACAATACCTATATCCACTCATCCAATGAAACAATTCCACAGCTTGTGTAATTTATAAGTAGTTTGGCAAACTTCTCAAGTTAAAGGAGACCCGCCTGTGGGAAATCTGGACACTGGCCGGATTTGAATCGGCGAGTGAAATAGCATGCCCAAATGCGGCAACCGCTCTATAATCTGAGCCACAACGCCACCTTAATAGCTATGAAATTTCATGTGTACCCACTTAACCAACCGTCCCATCGTCTCAGATGGAATCCACCAAATGACCCATGGGATCGACTGCCCCGGTGGGACCGATCTAAACGTCCAGTCTCAAAAGACTCTCGTAGGGGCGATGGCCCTGACCCGAAGGTTGCCAGTCTGAATCTCAGTCTTGTTATCCCTATTTGATAAGTTACCAAACGAAAGGGAAACCCGTCACAGAAAGCTAATGAACTGGGAGTGATCGCCAAAGGATGATAACGCTTCCCACGCCACTAGCGACAACGTTTTAGTGAAGTGCCCTTGATCTGATAAAGAAAAAACCGAAGTACCTAAGAAATAAAACCAGGTGCATGGGTACATTGAAACGTTCGGCAAAAACCAGATAGCAACTAGAACAAACTAAACTTGCGTTAACTGAATGTCATGTGGAGCAATCGTATCGCAGGTGCTGTAAGAGAAGATCGGTTTTGCTATCAGTGCGATCTTGCCCAAAGGCCGATGGTGAATCCTAAGCACCTTTACAGCGAAGTCGAAACCGATTCAAAGAAATTCCAAATTTTAGATAGATTTATCGATAAATACGCACAAGTAGCAAACAACGGGTAGAGTAAGTAAGTATGGACATCTACAAATTATGAACGACTTCTGGACACATACAGCAACCTAAACGAAATACCCAAAATATCCGTCACAAGTCACAAATTGCCCGGTCCACACCTGATATTTCCTGTCATTTTAAAAAGCTGTGTCACGGAAATGACAGGACCGTCAGCAGCACTTTTTCAATCGTTCCTCGTCAACTTGCCACTTACTTAGAGCCTCGAAACAATTCACAATCATACCTATTTTCAAAGATGGATGCAGAGATGGCCCATCGAACTGACGACCAAAAGTTACCAGTGTTCTCAAAAGAAATAGACAGTTCGTTAGATGACTCGAATCGGGTCAAGGCCCGACCTTATCACTAACCAGCAGTATAATCTCCCACATGAATCTGCCGATTGTTTGTGGCTTTTGGACGGAGACTTTTAATAAAGAAGTGACCACTGGTGTGATTCATTTTGAAATTTCCAACGCTGTTGACAAGGTTCATCATTCTATCTGTCTGCGAAAACCCTATAAACATGGCAACCCTGAGCGCTTACTCACATTGCTTGAGGATTACCCAACTGAACGTAAACTCAACGTCAAGACAAACAGACAGTTGTCGAAGTGGTTCCTTGCAAATAGCGGCGCTCCGCAAGGATCTACCTGCAGACTTATGTTGTTCGTTCTTTTCGCCTTTGGGCTAACCAGCATCGTGTTGGTTTACGCCAATAACACACAACTCTGACGAGTTCTAGAGTGCCCAAAAGATGTAATAATCTTCCAGTGATTTGATCTGTGCAAGCCAGTGGTCCTTAGAAAATAACGCGCTGTTCAATGTCAGAAAACTCAAAGTCATGCACACTCGCCATCAAAATTGTGCCGACACTAAACTACTTGTATCACAATACAGGTGATACCTAGGGACCCCCGTTATAGACAGTTTGAGTATGTCTACAAGTTGTGCAAAAATGGCTTGTTGTCCTTATCTTACAACAGATACCGCACTTGTTGAAAGTATTCATAAAATGGTCACTAGAAAAATTGCGGAGGTTAATAAAATCCTATACTCAGTGGGGATAGTGGAAGTAGGTCAATTCTCAATGAGTTAAAAAGACGACTAAGACTTAATTCTCGTCCACAAAACACCCAACACCCCAGGTCATCCCTAACACATCTCCTCCCACTAAACAAGGATAGGTGTCTAAAGGGTCATTCGCTGAAGGTGGGTTGTATAATGGGTAGGTTACTTTGTAACTAGTACCGCCTCACAGTTAAGGTTTGTTCATACAAGAATACGCCGCCGATCTCTGAATCGGCTGAGTGTCCCAAAACATTATTCGAGATAGGATCTGCGTTACCATTTCCTTAACCACTTTCCTAGTTCAGATTCACAGATTACCAAACGCGCGTGTCTGAGGGAACGTTATTCCAGTGTTCGTTGCCGAAATAATTGCACGTCAGAAGTTTCACTGAAGTTATCTTTTATTTACTTTTTTTCACTATTTTCTTACATTTGTAAATCACCTGACACTATTTTTCCGCGACCAACACAGACAGAAACGCACATGCAAAGATGTTTCTCTCATCACTAACCGCCTAGGAACCCTTGAGCAAGGGAGCTTCAGAACAATCGAAGTGAGACAAAAAGGAGAATGCATGAGACACATGCAGAAAGATAGATGAGCAAAACGCGAGCAAAGATCTGCGTAGTGAGTTGCGAGAAAACAAAGGATGAATGACAAATAGAGGTGGTGTTAGTAGTTTGAGTTGACAGTCTAGGTATTCCGCTGTTCGCCGAGCCTGGCATTTGAGTTGCAAACGTCTCACCATCAAAAAGGGCCACATCATAGGTGCGTATGTTTTAGCGTTTATGTTTAAGCTGAAACATGTGAGCTAAAACGACTACGCATTGATGATATCACTTTGTTTGGTGATAAAACGTTTGCAACCTAAATGTAAAGCTCATCGAGCAACCGAATATCTATATGTACAGTACCTCTTGAGGAAAAGCTTTCCTTATCTCTCTTTCTCTCATTAAAATTTCATACACCCGACGATTCTCTAGTTTGCGCGTGTCCAGAAGAGCACAAACACGCTTCTTGATCTCTTTCGCGTCATCAACCTCGAACGAAGCACTAGAAGAAAGATGAACAAATGCAATGTGAGAAAACAAAAAGCATGCTTACGCAATGAAATCACCGGCTGCTTTCGCCCCTAGAGCTTTCGTCAATACAGCCGTCACTTGTTCCATCAATTTGTAGAGGACTGTCGAATACTGATGAGGTAGATTGTAAACGGGATCTACAAGAAATACAGAAAAATATGTAATAATAAAGCAGTTAGTATGAAAGATTGAGATACAGAAGGTCGATAGCAAGCTGTTATGAAAGTTAAGTCGACCAGGTATCTGCCAGTGGATTGCACTGACAGCAACACACCTTTTTGGGTGCATCGTTTCTCGAAAAACTGTCCAAAAGTAACACTGCCAACTGGATCAAAACTTTTCCAGATATCCAAGAATACACCAATTACTGATCGTCTATAGGACGTTCCAGCAACTTATGGAGCGTTCATATGTGATCAACGTAGTTACGGTGAATATGTAACCCAGACTACTCCTCCACACTATATTGTGCGCGCGTCAAACTTAGTCTACCAAGTGTAGCTGGAACATAAAGAAAAGTAACAGAAACAAAAGATGCCGAGAACCAGTTACAAGACAATCCCCTCGTTTCGATCCGTTCGACATAGACAAATGATTAACTGCTTCTTCGAAGCGATCTCGATGCACGAGTCGGGCGTCCTCGGACGATTTAGTATCGGTGCACACAGCGAAAAAAGCGACTGTCTGTTCCGCTTTTGTAGAACCAAGACTCAACCACTAAAGATATCCGGTCTTGGATGAATGAACAGCATCGCGACTTAGAATAGAGTCAGCGATTGCCACTTGCATCACTGCATGATCACACTACAGCGCAAAAAGGTACGCATCAAGAGATTGACATGGGGGTGAATGCGGCAGCGAATATGGGTAAGCCAGGACCGAGAGGCTTACTCACGTTTGCAGGACGACTTGCTGCAGACTAACCTTCCAATGACAGAGGTTGTATATTGGGTGATTGAAGAATCCGATGAAGATAACATTTCAAATTTCGCCCGTCCAAGTAATTAGCTTCCATTCACACATGCTTTGAAAACACCACTAACTGGTAATTAATAGCTTCCGTGTGCACAGATAAACGACATAGCGCATACTTGGCGCAATCATTTCTGCAACCTATCAAATTTACCGAAAAATATATTGTAGAACTATTCGTAGTGCACTGTAACAGCTCATAAGATAGCCTTACATAAGGCTCAGGCATAGTAGTGCTAAGTGCAGACTTAAGTACTGAGATAAACAAGCTGAATAGAGAAAAGCTTAACTCAGACGACCAAAAACCTTTCGACAATCTTCAAATAGACAACGGTAAAAGTTTGCTACAGTCTGGCGTTGGTAAAAACCTATTTGTATGTAGTGTACACTTTCGGCATGAAATAAGCACCAATGCACCATTTGGTGGCCACTAGCACTGAGGTAACCTCTGATCACATGGGTAAGTATGCCAAATAATACATTTTGGTGGAACGTCAGTGTATTGCCCAACACAAATCAATGTAGAAAAATTGGCTGTCAGAAGAAATCAGTACCTATCATAAAGTGCTAACATCTGGTTTAGCATATCTTCCATCAGACGACAATGAGGCACACTAAACACGTATTCAGTGTGTAATGCGTGAGTACGGTATTATCGCGCGTGGTATCTCTGCTCGTTCAGCTGTCAACCGCTGGGTTTCCGTAAGATTCTTTTAGCACTTTGATGGCTCCTGAAACGTTCCAGTCAAGATCAAACGTGACAACTCACTTATTCACAACAGCCATGAGCCTTATCGGAGGGTACTGTGGCTCGGACCGCCGCTCATCATAACATTGCCGTGGAATAAGTTAGAAGGGTTCACTAAAAAGAATAAAGGGAGACGAAAAATGCTGATGAAGTATTATGAATGCAGATACACGATTAACTGAGGCACACCACCATCTCGAATGTTCTTTTCAGTTAGCGATTTGGGTGGTCACGAGAACTCCAACCGGGCAGGCAACTTCCGTCCACTCTACTCAATGGAGCAGTCAGTGTCCTATATTTCATGACCAGATCGTCGGTTGACCACTGTTTGCGGTCTCCGTATTTAATGCACGGCATAATAAACACTCAGTTGGCATACGGAGTAAGTGACCTAACTATCGCTAAACTACAATTATGGAACGCAAAAGGGAGCTGCAAGAATTTCGTAGGTCCTGGTATGCACTGACTATCAAGATGGAACGAGCTGCTGCAACCCAGATCTCGGGAAGGTCTTCAACTACAAACAGCAGGAAATCAGACGTGAACGAAGTAAATG
>LUCH01003340.1:47465-76243 GCA_013368495.1 Paragonimus heterotremus | reverse complement strand
ATGTACAGACCACGTTTAAACCTATGGTTAACAATGTAACAATGTAACTTACCCTTCCTCATTTTCGGCCGTAACCATTCGGTGGAGAACAAAACGACTGCGAAGAGAGTTTGTCTTACAACAAGGAAAACGGACAAATCTTGCCCGCATACATGCTTACGTACGGCATCAAGTACGTGAAAGTAACACAGCAGAATGTCGCAGCTGAAAACTACATGGGCTGCCCTCATCTGCGCAGCCATCTTATCCATGGCAAATGTTTCCACCATAATTGGCTCGCCCATCACTTCCCGAAAATTTTCGAAAAGTCTACGTGGTGAAGCCTACTTCTCACTACGAACGTACCCGTACGGAGCCGTGCCCCATACCGTGCCCCATACTCATATAACTTCCAACTTCAAAAGTATGAAGAAATATACATTGACATACTTGTGCCTGTTTGTCCCGCGAGTTGCATCCACATTCACTTGTGGAAAACGTCGGAATAGTTCAATATGCATTCGCTGGGCGAAGCAGATATGCGTATATCGGTTGCCTTCATCCCTCAGAGTGAGCACCACACTTATAGCACTAATCACCGACAGCACCTCATCAAGGTTCGCCAACATACGGTGATCAATCTCACGTGACAAACTCACTTGACATTGCAGGCTTCAATGTGCGGCGGATGTTTCCAACGTAAGCGATTGTGACAAAATTCCCGTAAACATCCGCTACATACTGCTTAAAGTCGGCAGTTCGTGTGTTGTATTGGAACAGACTCCTGCACTCGTTTAATTCACCGACGGAGAGTCCGCGATTCTTAGTATGCGACTCACATAGCAGACAATTGAGAGGGTGGTTGTGCTCCAACTCGGTAAAGCTCACAACCAGACACGCATCTCTTCGGACCACATGAATTCGTGGTCATCAACATGTGTCGTGAGAACTGGTTCGTTAAGACTGACAACAGTTAACCCACTAGAGACGTTGCACACCCCCGCATGCACTCTTACGTCTTGTGTACTTTGTACAACGATAATAAATCTCCGCGGTTTTCAGGAGACCACGTCATCTTACTCTATCGTACTTCCAGGCAGTTTTCGACCTACGGCTCGTCCCATGAACATTAATAACGCCCACCTCGTCTATGTGCCTCTGAAGAGAATCCTGAAAGTGTGAGAAGGTGCGAAATTCGCGATCCTTAAACATCGACTTGAAAATAGCAATATAATCCATTTCCTACAAATAAAAAATAAACAATTGGAAAATAAATTAAAAAACAAATGACAAAAATGCAAAAGTACATTAAAAATAGTCTCAGCATTCTTGTGATAACATTCACGCACGCAATCGACCACAACAATAGCAGCCATACCAGTTTTCAAAAATTAATTACGAGAAATTAGTTTTTAATTAATGGTCAGCTGAAACAAACGGATATGAGGCCATGACGCAGATTTGGACGATTTCAATTTCTGCATCAGCTACCAAGCAATTTGAACGATTTATTCCAGGAAAATAATTTTCCTGAACACGGCAGCTGGGGAACTCACGTTCCACGGCTAGCATTCATGGGCCGTGATAGGACGTCAAGGGTCTAAAAACCACGACAAGTACAAGCACAGACGACCGACAGGCAATGACGAACCGAGGAAATGCAATCGGATCGGTCTGTGTGTGTCTACATAGCCGGTCTTCGGACGGACCGATTAGTCGGTATCAGTTTCACGGCGGCTCATAGGAAGGTCGTATTCACAGGGGGTGGGGAGATTGAGACGGGCAGACGACAATGGGTGTGTTGGCAGGTGAGTGGGGTTCAACAATTAAGAGAGGCAGGATGCAGCAATTGGTAAAATCAGATGCAGATTGTGGGAATAACAAGAACAAGCGTCTAGTTAGGCGGGGTCAAAGGGCAGAGTTCAACAGGTTCAATCGGGAGGAATTTTGACTACCAAAAACTCCTACAGGTGGGGTTATTCAGTAAGGCATCTAAGCTGGAATCTGAACTTGCTCAACTAAAAACAAGTTATGCTATATTCGATTCTCTAAAGGAGGATATTGTCTCTCTATCTTACACCTTCGGAGTGTCGGAAAGTCCCAGCATGGATGGCATAGAGAGCGCAAGTATGTTTCTCAACACGTTGATAACAGAAATCACGAAACGGATGCGTTGCACATATAACGCCATCGTATCCAATGCGCCGGATAAACTTCACCTGGATGGCATTTAAAGGCTACTCACGAAGATTACTAGTGTATACCCAACACTATACACCAGCATTCGTCTTTTAAAAAGACTCAAAAGATCTGCTACCCGCTTTTGCTCAAACTCCAGGGCGAAACAGTTGCGATACAGTTCATCCAATCCTTATCAAGCCAAAAACCTCTTTTAAACCGATAAGAATTATGCAGGATAGAACGCCACTTGAAAGGGAATGTCAAAATCGTTCATTGAGCAACACTTTCACCTCCAAGCGTGCGGCCCAGGACGCATTCAAACAGGGTGCGATGATGTCCGAGGACATCGAATAGGGTCCAGCTGAGTGTGTAGCTTCGCCTTGTTTTATCACACCTGAGGATGCAAATGTTCCCACTGAAAACACCAACGACATAACAGAGAACAACATACCCGCTGACTTGACTAATTTAACGGTAGATTTTGACAGTTGCAACAACCTGCATTACGAAATGGCGGCCCCGGTCGGGGGGTCAACTTCCAAACAACAGCATGTAAATAAACTTGCTCCTATTAAATCAACTGGAAATTCTGGGTCTCAACCTGTTTACGCGGTAGCTGGATCAGGAAAAGTGAGGCTCCGATCACCTGCTAGTCAGACACACACCAGCACTCTAACTTCGAACTTATCTCAAAGGAACCTAACAACCGGCACCAGTGGAACCTGGTTTTGATAAACCCTCCCTAATTTGCTGTCCCACCAGTCACTCGTGTTTACCTCCTCCGCAATACGAGGGAAAAATTAGGCACGTGAACCCAAACCCACACCTAGTGAAAAAAGGGTGTATCTATTGCTAACCCCTAATCCTGGCCCCTTCCCAACAATAGCAATCTCTTACGTGACACATCTTTTAAAGCAAGACTCAACCAGAACCCCATTATTACCGCCAGAGTTGCCCACCCCATGCTTAAAGCCCCTTTTAATACGAACAAAGCCCCATACTATGAATGCTCACTTAACTGCAACTTGTGATCCCTTCGATGACAACGTGCATGTGAATATGACCAACCCGTTTCGACCTTACCCTTTTTAGTGCGTCACACACCCTTCACACCTCCCATGCCCAATCTACCTCCCATATCCCCATTGCCCCACCACACCTTACTGACACTTCCAAAACTTTGCCATGGACTCAGACGCAGACGGCACTATGTTGATCATCGATGCTCTCACTATAACCGCATCAAAGAAAGCGACGTCATTGAAGTCTCTGAATCACAAAGACCCATTTGTTTTGGACATTTTTAAAGGCCCAAAATGATGTCGAATAAAGAAAGTGTACCAAATTTTTTGCACTTCAAGGCATGCTCACTAGTCAGTAAGATGCATATTTTCAGATCTTCCATCTTCTTATAATGTTCTTGCACTATTCTGGTCACTGGGGCTTGGTGTGACCTTGAGACTCCAACCATACAACTAAGTGTTTTTGGTTGTCATGTCCAGTAAAAATTGCGGTGTAGGACGTGGCGGTGGATGTTTAACTTACCTAAGGGAGCAGTACTCTGCAACCATACTCGATGAGCCGTGTCTAGAAAGAATTGATGACTCATTTTGGCTATCAGTGTCAACTGAATCCTGTGAACCGCTTTTAGGGTGCGTCTACAGACCACCTAACACCACTCACGACGAAATGAATAACCTTATTAATGAACTGAACTGTACAGCAATATTGACTATACAGTACAAAATAACCGGTGGAGATCTCAGTGTGCCCAAGATCTCTTGGACCTCTTTCAGTCGCTGCAGGTGAAGCAGAGTTTCTCGCATGTGTACAAATAAATAGTTGACGCCAGCACGTAATAGCACCTGCCAGACTAGACCGTACTTCAGATCTCATTTTTAGAACAGGCATCTCTCTTGCTACAATATCCGTCCTGGAACAGTTTCCAGGAGGTGATCACGATGTAATCAGCTTCACGTTTGACCTAAAAGCCGTAAAAATGTTGGACATAATATGTCATCGTCAAATGAAATTAATGTACTTAAACATGTTCACCACTCCGTTGAGATCCTTGGAGTGGAACACATTCTTTCTAAACACTGACTCTAGTATTGCATCCGTAGTATTTGATGAAAACTTCAGGCTTTGCATGAATATATTGGTCCCGGGAAGATTAAAACGCAGTAGTATGCGTGGTAAAGGCAGGATTCTCACTCCGAGGGAGCAATATAGGCTCGAAAGTCTCAAATCACGACATCAAAAAACAGGATTTCTCATTTATTATTCAAATGCACAAATGCAAAACAGTCTCTGCTTAATTTTCCAGAATCGCCTG
This sequence comes from Paragonimus heterotremus, assembly GCA_013368495.1. Classification (NCBI taxonomy): domain Eukaryota; kingdom Metazoa; phylum Platyhelminthes; class Trematoda; order Plagiorchiida; family Troglotrematidae; genus Paragonimus; species Paragonimus heterotremus. The sequence continues at coordinate 71,748 of LUCH01003340.1, read as the reverse complement.
CATTAAACAATGGCGAAATTCCTCAACTGTTTAATCTCTCCATCCTGAAAAATCCTTCTTTTGGCATGACCTTGACCATACGGACAACGTTAACCTTGTGAAGCGAGAATTGATGTAACTACTCAGCATTTTTTATCGAACATCGAAAATTTTGAGAACTATGGTTTTAGAAGCCAGTGAGTCAAATGCTTCTTCATAAACTGGAATTTACCCCTCTTACTGTGTATTTTTTGTTACTTTATTTTCATGATTGGTGTACTATACAATTAACAATTACATGTACGGTGTGTTCCACGTTACGTTGTGTGCACTGATCACGAGTATCTGAACGTGTTTCTTACAGATGCGTTAGGAAATATACGATTATTATTATTATTATTATTATTATTATTATTACGGAAGTGTGCTATTCTGATGATTTTGTTCAAGAGGAGGTGCAGTTGGAGACGTAACTAGAGGGTTGGCTGATGCCTCTGTAGTGGTCAAGATGAGTTACTGAACAGATTAGGTAAATGCGAGTGTAACTCACTAAGCTGGCGGAGATAACAGGATGGACGAATGAGACATCTATAGTTACAAAGTTCCAACAAATTATGTAATCAAAAAGGTTTGGCTAACAGAAAAGTGTTCAGAAGTATTCGAGATGACCACCACAATTTCCAAATTACCAGTATCCGGAAGTGGATAATATCGCAGAGTTGCCGTGAACTTCTGAAATACGATGCGGAATGCGACGATGTTCGTGGTACAACGGAGCTAAAACATTGGACGATAGATTCGTGTAGTATCGTCAAACGATTGCACAATGAAGAGAAAAGCAGACCGACGTGCATAAAATTTGTATTGCATTGTAAGGACACTTGCATTAAAGATTATACAAAAGGTTGTTGTACAGAAAGGAAACGCCGTTTGCAAACAAAAAGAAGAACATTCCTACACCTCTCCCATGGAGTTGTAGTGGCCTAATCAGTCAAATGAATAAAATGACCAAAATGTAGTAGTATCAAAGAAGAGTCGCAATGGCGATGGATAGGTTCAAAGGTAGACGTACCAATTAAACGGGAGATATATCGGTAAAATAGGAACGACTCACTGGTAAGTCAAATTCCGTTAGACTGAATAGACCACCACAAGAACGAAAGATAGCGCCAGAGATGAGATTGGTTGGACGACCGGTAGATTAATTCCGACGCCAGACAAATAAAGAAATTTGTCGCAATAGCCGGTTGATCCAGCTAATTCCCAGCTCTCCAAAAATCTGTCTACTAGGGACACTGGACGAAGAGAGAACGCAAGGATCGCGAACTGAGAAGTGAGTGATTCGTATTTATCGATTATTGATTGGTTCGACTAAGTTGGCTTAAAAATCGGCTGTATACGTGAAGTTGAGGAAGGTAAAGGGCGTGAATAACAATAGGAATTATAAAAAGTAAAATAACGTAAAAACTTTACAGAGTACACCACTTGTCTATTATTGTTGGGGTCCCTTGTAGTTTGAAGAAATCTTACGCCAACTATTATGTATTTAAACAGCCTTTGGGGGTTGCGATTACTTTCCTTTCATTCTCTTTCCTCTTATTCTTCTTGCCCACACAGATACTCCATAATCAAAATGGGATCGAAATCTAAGAACGGAATCTGAAAAATCCGTCATTCCCGCTCCGAATTGGACAGTCGCAGCTCTGGGTGCTGTTCTCCGGCATTTCAGTGCAAATATTCTGGAGGCCAGACTGGCAGCAGCCAGTCCATCTTGCGCAAACTGAACTTGAACTCCCACTCAAATCGGGCATTCAAACGACGCGCCGAGAAGCTAAAAAAACTAAAGCACTATCTTGGACTAGTGTTGCCATATAATGTAATCTATGGAGCTCAAAAGTACAAGGGATTACACATAACTGGCACTCGTCACATGACCTCTGATCTGAAGCTTGCAGGAATTTTGTTTGTTTGACCCAACTCCTTAAATTCTAAGACGCTAAACTTACGCAATGGTTGAAATATTTCATCATCCAGAAGTGAAGTATTATCATACAACCACAGCATCACGGACGTTCATATTCATTTCCCTAATTACATTGTTCTTATTTGTTGTACCTGTAGCTATTATATTCACCATATCTGGTAGGTCTGCTCGAAAAACAATACACCAACCTGTTCATCATATTACGCAGATGGATGGCCTACAGTCACTACTAAGTGGACTCGGTTTACAGACTGTAACTTCATGTCACAACAGACCATACTTATACTTTATACGCGTTCGAAAATACGGGGGAATTATGATGCTAAATTTTGGACCAGTTCTCCCACTTTATCTTATATATGGAAGAATTCAGACCTAATTTCGGGAGCATCTACGACCAGTAAACATGAAGAAGTATTATTGAGGCCCCCTATGTATGCTGGTTCTACGCTTCCTAAAAGGATGAAGGTCGAATTTCGTTTCAACATGGATCCAGCACTTGACGTACTAGGGGTACAGATGTTTGTTCCGATATCTTGTAAACTAAGTGTAAGTTAGCGAAGCATCACATTATTTTATGATCCTACAGAGAACATTTATCACATGAGCGGATAACTATATGTATGTATGTATATATATATATTTGTATAATTGCGTATACGCAATCATACTAATAATAATGCCGATAACTATATTAACACAGTGATAACTTTTTGGGAACTGCGCGCTCTATGATATTGAATTAACATTTTTTTAAATTATCAGTGTAGAAGAAGAACGAGGATGCACTGCACCCTTGTCTGCCAACAAGTTAAAACTCTCTTCCCGGCAAACGGCCGGGCTGTGATCACAAGAAACATCTGTCCAAAGAAACGCGATAGGGTTTAGAAAAAGCTGTTTATTCCCAGCAATTTCCAGGAATGTGACAAATATTTTGAGTTAGCCTGATTTGAGATCAACAGCAACAACCAAGGCGGGAAAGGGAGTGTTGGAACTGGTCCAACAGATTACTACCCAGTCTATAGTCACTATCGATAAACCAATCGACAATGAAAAGCAAGGAGTCAGCGCGTTGACCCTTGTGTATTGGTATCGACCCTGGAAGGTAAAGTGTACAGAGAAAACACGTCAAGCTAGCGGGTTACGGAGCGAGTTGTCATTGTAGCCTCGGGGCGGATATTACAAATGGAATAGCTTGACTGAAACAAAAGTAGGCAAAAAGCCAAAATCATCACAAATGTACAAGTGAATGCGACTATCAAAAATATCGTGTTATAGTCGCTACAGGAGAACCGCGGTGGGTTCAGGCCCAATCGGCAACACTCAAACACGAGCTAAGTTGGGATTGCATAAAACTTTTGAGTACGTTAATTAACCGTCGAAAAGGTGCAAGCTGGACAACCTTAGACATATAAAAACAAGTGAGTCATCAGGAGAATACTAGCGTCTACTACGCATAATAGCTTTGCGATTGAATAGGATGACACTGATTTCGTATCTGGCCTTTTGTAGCAGGCATATATAGAAGCATGCATTTGAAACAGACAGACGAAAGTGCACGATTACAGCGGGGAATCTTAAGGAAGCCACAAGGCGGTTGGTTAGTAACCTCAACCTATCAGTTCTAACTGCACCATTAAATACTCTGTTTATATACTGTACATGTAAAGTACCAGTTAAACTTGACAGAAGTTGTTATTGGCAAACAATCTAGTTAGTCATGGGGTACTCCTCCAACTCTTGTTAGCCGACACACTGACGTTCGGATCTAAAATTGAAATGAAAGCCTACACTTTTACCGCGACTAGTTGAACTATATATTTGCAATGATGAGTAGCTTGTATAAAGCTCATGACATTTTGAGAACACTTGGTGCAACGCTATCTTCAGTCCAGCCTCAGTATCACACTTGTGCGGGTCCCGGAATAGGGCCAAAGGAAGTTTTCGAGGCGCAACCTATGGCCTTCGATTATCATCAACATCAATTTCTTTTCCCATCTTACTAATGACTCCATCGATCGATTAATTTGCAGTAAGCCAGGCCAGAACTGAAAGAGAGATAACTAATTAATACGAACTGCTTTACTTAAAACAATTTGACTGAAATTGATACATTTATATCTTTTTCCTTGGGGGTACACATGTCCCGGACGTAAAATCGTTCGTGGGCCGCCCTAGTCCGAAAATATTTCGCGCTGCGTGTTACTAAAGCGTTTACCGTAGAAAAAAAGAATGCAGAGCTTGTCTCCTTCCTCGGATGTCAAGTTATTGAGGTCAGCAGACGGTTTGTTAAGAAGATCCATCTAAAAAAACCGATTTGGGCAAAACAATCTGCCACTTGCAACTTTGTGTTTCTTGGGCAGAGAAGGAATGTGTTCACTGCCTCAGCAGTATTGCGAGAACAAATCGTTCAGTAGGCTTAGTTAAAATTTGCAGAATTCCTGGGGTTAAGTTATTGTCTTAAGCGACATATAACAACATGCTTGAAGGAAAAATCGCCACAATCTCTGCATATCAGAATGAAGGCAAAACTCATTTTCGTTGACCTGACTTTTAAAGGAGATTCACCGACCGATATTCATAATTGGAGGCTATACAGCATACTACAGAGAGTGTTCTCTGTTGCAGCGTAATCATGTTAGTTCAGGAATAAGCGGTCGCCGTCTCTTAACCGTCGTTTGCACGGAAAACATATTATTCCATATTCGTTCTGCGGCTGAAATATAACGGCGACGAGGCAACTAGGTCACCGAATGAAGAAATACCACCCGACGTGGATTTAGAGTAGGGTTATGAAAATAGTGCTCAGTGTGACCGTCAAAATTTTGGTTGATAGAGACAACACCCTAGATCCGTCAGCCATATCATCAAAAGACAGTACAACGCCGCCATATCGCACTAAGACCATATCGTCCCTTGCTTTGTTATCACAGTAAGATTATCCGCTTCCTTTTCCTTCACGTTCTTACCCAAAAGTTATCTCATCGCCTATGTATTAACGCGAATAAACTATTCAAACCAACTTACCGGTGGTTTGTCGCGAACCGAATGCTTTCTTGTCGACCACTAGTAGCCGGGTTATTTTTTTTGTTTTCATCTCTGTGTGCCTTCCAGGCTTTGGAATTAAGCTAATCAGGTAATGATTTCGTGGAAAACAATTTCCACCTTGATTTTTACACAGGCGTGATAGCCTTCTTTGTCCCGTGTGATGTACGCCACTGGTCAGTAAGAAACAGGAAGTCGTGTAGTAACTTTGCAAGTGGAAACAAATAGTATTTTTGAGTGAACCTTATCCGAGCCCACTGAGCTGAATAGACCGGACTAGCAAGGCAGATCCCGCACATTGTGCAACCATGATTTTACCAACAAAGTAGGTAACTTGATCGTTCTTGAAAAAATTGCTGACAATATGCGCTAGACATGTTTCAATTGAGCAGCCATGCTGAACGACGGATTCATCCAGAAATAACTAATTAAGTGTTTGTGGTTGGACAGAACACATTTTAAAGAACCTATTTTATCAAAGCGATCATAATATTATCAATACCATTAATGTATTACCCTTTAGTGAGTTTGAATGGATAAGGGAGTTTACATTGTGGACTGCAGCCCCACAAACACGTTTAGTAACCCCAATACATATTTAATTATCCCAGGAACTTTCTGACCTGGACTGAATTTCGTTGAATGAGCACCTATCGCTGTTGACAAAACGGAACATTTGAAAAAACTTGAATGGTTCTAGGCATAGTTTGTCTAGTGTTTGGCCGCGTACATATGGTTGCTTCGAGCTCACTCCCGGTTGGCTGACACACAGCATGAATGCACGGGCACTCGATAATATGTCACCAATTTATCCCATTTAATTCTGTTAGTGCTGACCGAATGCCACATTCATTTGCTTCAACCGACTGTGTTAATAGATGGCGCGCTTTTGACGGGTGTAATTTTATTACTCACTGGCTATATTTTTAATATCATGCGAGCGATAAACAACACACAGACCGTCTCTCTCCAACAAGGCGTATCCGAATTATCGCCAACACCATTTGATATTCAGTAGGAATGCTCACTGAATCGAACTCGAAACTCCAATGACAGTTGGACAGTGCTTAAAATATGAGTGCCTTCGCGTAACAAATAGCAGTTGCTGTTGTATTCAATGCATTTGTTAGTTATGAACGAACCAAAACAAGGTGAAAACCTCTGGCATCTTGCAAGAATGATTTTTTTCTCGAAAAATCCAAGAAGGCGTAATTTACACAATTTGTTTCAGAAGTTACGTAATATATCTAAAGTGTTCAGTGTCTCGTGTTTCCCCCCAATTTTTCCCAACACAACAGCCCCAGAACCAAAATGCACGAAATGTGGTTGGATTAATCTCTGAAAATTACATTGGACGAGCTGCATTATCTGGGGTGGATATTTCAGGAACATTAGCAACTTATCAAACGAGTGTGCTTTCGGCAGAGTTGAACAGAATTGAAGAGTATTTCAATCGAGTAAGTGTACTGTTTCTCTGAGTGAGTAATTCTGATGTTGTAAAGTAGACGACAAACCATGCGTTCGTAAAGACCCCTCGGACTTATGAGAACAGCGAACAAGACTTGTTTCCATTGTCTCACCTTTAGGTCAACTACAACACATGAAAATAATTGTCGGAGTGGGTAAGGAAGTCGGCCAATAAAGAGGTTGTGAACTATTTATCCGCTAATAGATGTGCAACTGTTGTTCCAAAATGTGTCCTATTGACTGTAGACCAGGAAGGGCTGAGTGTTCGAAGGAAAGTCTTCTGAGTACAGATGTCAGGCTTGCGCAGTCGGATATTAAGGGCCTTAGCAGGATGAGCCCTTTGGATTTCATTGTTTCAAATGGCTTTATAGGCGTTCGGTACATTATTTAAAGAACGCCCTATTAGTAAAAAGGTGGGTTCGGTGAAATCAACAATAATCGCGCCCAAACTGTTTTACTCGTACAAATGTTCAACTACACCGAGTGCTGTTTACGTTCTCTATCGCCTTTCGGCAGAACACGATTGAACAAAGAGTGCACACAAACGCTTGTTGCGAAAGTTGGAAATTTTCCTTAGAGCTGTGACATGGTCGCGGAGGTTGAACACAAACTCACACGGAGTTTACCCGCATGACAGGTTGTTTCGTATGATAGTTTGGGCCTTCTTACAATAATTCTAGTAGTCGGTTCTCTTTCCCTTAAAAAGGATTCGCGTTTGGTGTAGTATTTGAACGTCACTTTGCAATGTTCGATCGAAACAACTTCAAATGCGCTTTCTGTCCCCCCCGTCTTTGTTTCTCACTCACGCAGGCCAGTGGAAACCAATAACCAGGAGAGGCGGGCTGGATAGTTTGACATTTTGGATACAAGCTGCAGAAAGACAACAGTAAGTGATCAGTCACATAGTGTCTGGGAAAAGCACGGCTGGGGGACAATCAAAGTGATCTTTTACGTCCGGGACTAATCCGCATGTCACTTCCCCACTGACGTAGACTTAAGTCAATCTTTGAACAGAAAGTGCATTTGGAATTGTTTCGATCGAACATTGCAAAGTGACGTTCAAATACTACACCAAACGCGAATCCTTTTTAAGGGAAAGAGAACCGACTACTAGAATTATTGTAAGAAGGCCCAAACTATCATACGAAACAACCTGTCATGCGGGTAAACTCCGTGTGAGTTTGTGTTCAACCTCCGCGACCATGTCACAGCTCTAAGGAAAATTTCCAACTTTCGCAACAAGCGTTTGTGTGCACTCTTTGTTCAATCGTGTTCTGCCGAAAGGCGATAGAGAACGTAAACAGCACTCGGTGTAGTTGAACATTTGTACGAGTAAAACAGTTTGGGCGCGATTATTGTTGATTTCACCGAACCCACCTTTTTACTAATAGGGCGTTCTTTAAATAATGTACCGAACGCCTATAAAGCCATTTGAAACAATGAAATCCAAAGGGCTCATCCTGCTAAGGCCCTTAATATCCGACTGCGCAAGCCTGACATCTGTACTCAGAAGACTTTCCTTCGAACACTTAGCCCTTCCTGGTCTACAGTCAATAGGACACATTTTGGAACAACAGTTGCACATCTATTAGCGGATAAATAGTTCACAACCTCTTTATTGGCCGACTTCCTTACCCACTCCGACAATTATTTTCATATGTTGTAGTTGACCTAAAGGTGAAACAATGAAAGCAAGACTTGTTCGCTCTTTTAGTGTTCCGATGATGAACCGCCTCACTAAACGAATGAGAGGTAGGATAATTATGTTAGTGTATCATGTTTAAACTCATTCATATTCTATCGCCTAGTTCGGTCGACCAGCCATGATTCTGAACAACCTTCTTGGAACTTGTTTTGGGAAATAAGCACGTTAAGGTACAGAAAAATAAATATATAGCACTTGAGTTCGAAGATGAGAGAAGGATTTTGGTTCAGTGTCACTCTAGTTCATAAGATTCCTATGCATTGCACCGCCTAAATGACCGTCACTAACCTGCATCATTTTTATGTCATACTAACTTCAAGTGAACAGTTTTTCGAGATTTAGGCAAAGTATAAAATTGATCCAAACTGTGTACTTATGTGTGCGAGAAAGTATGAGTATGTTCACCGTAAAAAAAATTGGTAAGATTGTATTTCTCCATGCATCCTCGTATTCACAAACCTAAAATAATATGCCGTCAGCAAATTAAATGTAAGTTACGCAAGAATACATGTCGTATTTTGTTGCCAACAACCGCGCATGTTCGCATTTACCTACATTTCTCTGAGCATGCTTGCATTTTGCTTGAACAATATTTGAGTAAGATTGATCGATTTACAATTCAAAGACAGTTTTACTTATCACTCACTGGTCGTCAAATCTGTTTTGAAAATAGCTCAGAGTTTCCAGGTCACATTAAACAATGTTTATACACCCACACTGGTTAGAAGTCCATGACAGTCAGGTATATTGAAGAATATGTTGCAGGTGTATATAAAATAATCAAACATAACTCCGAGGCTTCAATATCCTCACGGCGAAAGATATCGCATCTATACCTAATACTGGCTGAAGCTTTCTAATGTGGGATTCTCAATATATTTTTAGAAATATTTGGCAGATGTGCACGCAACTTGAGCAATGTCCAAAGGATCAAACACAATAGAACAAACAGCAGACTTGGAAGGCCAGACGCACCACTCAGTAACCAATCCTGCCATTTGACAAATTAGTACCTTATCAACAGAGCCCTAGCTGATTTTTGAAAAATTATTAGGTATTACATACGGAGATTTAAGTGGGATGGATTGAAACAAATACGGTCGAAGGACATTAACAAGGGTAATTAAAGCGACTATAAAGAGCAATAGTATTTTTAAGTAGAGACTCGTCGTCACACAAGCTGGTGCATTTGAAATGATTGTAATTGATGATATGTTCGTAAATGATGCAATGCCTTCACAGTTTGCCACATGCTACCAGCACGCAGTATCTCTGGTTGATGTCGTACTGATGTGTAATCATTTGAGGATTTTGGACTCGACATTGTTTACAATTTTTCATTCTGATTCAGCTCCCTCCATTCAACTTCTCAACAGTTCAGTCGAGTGAATTCAAACTGGAACAAATACTGTACAGTTATAAAAGAAGTTGTGAGTTGTTTGAATGCGCAAAGTTTTATCATTAAAGTTGACTCACATGGGAGTGATACTGATAAACGCTGGAAAACGATTAGATCATACTAGACCTTACGCGAAGGAAATGTCTCTGTGGTATGTACACTTAAAGTTTGACTGGCTTGACACAAATATCTAACTAGTAATGACACTGTACACAGAAAGTCAGCGAGATCAGCGCAGTCAGTATCAACAGGATGAAGATTTACATAGCAAGAATGAATGCTCAAAATGGATTAAGGAACCGATAATCGAGTTGTGTTCACCAAATGCTGACGTGAGATTAAATCAAATTAGAGCCAACAATGCTGCAGAAAAACTAGGGTGAAAAGGCGTTCAACGTCGGATTTAACTTATCATAGAAGTATAAACGACGAAGCAGTAGCAGAGATACACAATACGCCTTCGTAAAAGTGAATACTGAGTGTCGAATATCGGTAACCTAATATTGCTGCCCATGTGCACACAGCCAGGGTTTGTAGTCAACCTGTTAAATTAAGATTAATCCTACGTATTCATTTTCAGTTAAAAATGCATTAAAAGCTAATTTAGTACGATGGCTTTTCAGATTGCTGGCAAATAATAGAGGATTTGGTTGATATAAGTTAAAAGCCACTCACAATCTTCATTCGTTAATTTATTGGTTTCAATATGCCACCCACTAATTAAAAATGATAGTGATCAGTTTCCATTGAGTTATCCGTGGGTTATATAGAATGTTAGTAAGTACACGGCAGGTTCCAATATTTTCGTCACCACATATATTCCAAAGATCCGTGAACAGTAACCGCGTAACCAATAATTCTCCACTTAAAATATTTCACAACAATATTTCTCAACAAGGAGTGTAAACAATAGTTTTGCAGAAAGAAATGAATTTCACTATCAGCTGTTAGTTGAACCAGAAGCTGGTATAAAACAAGCACGTTATACTATTCCCTTGCAGCCCATATTTCCAATGCCAGTATTGACGACTAACGGTTCACTACGGATCCTCGCCACATCGGCACTTCTACACCCGTGTCACGAACAGCTAGGGGCAGATTGTCACTTTAGTTTTCCATCGTTGATAAGCACCCACAGACAACTATCGGAGCGATGACTCATTCAATCCCTCGAAATTCCGGTTAGTAGTGTTTAACTTCAGGGTAAAAAGTAGTCCACGTGATAGATTTCTTCCAACTCCACACCGAATTATTCTATTGAAAACGCGGAGCCGTAATTCAATATTACAGAGTGAGTGCAGGAGACAGCACCGTTCTGAATCCAACACTGTTATCGGAACGGAAAGAATTGAGCTGCACCTTCTGCGTTCGATTGAGAGGGATTACTTTTTGATGGCAACACGTCCAAATGATATGCCATTAAAGGTGGGACCAGCTTTGAGTGAACTATAAAAAGTGAACTAGACACTTGTTTGCACCAAACGAAAATTGGGTTGAGTAATTCATATCGTTCAGTTTTATTACGAAACCCATTTCGCCAGTGCAAACGAACGCTTAGCCAACGACTGTCATTTTTTGCAGGTTGTGCAAGTGTTCCCCAGTGAACATCTTTTAGTGCACATGTTTATGGTGCCCACACTTTCATCACCTGCATATTATCCCATGCTGTTCAGGTTATACGGTTTGAATATGCACTTAATTTGGCTGACCAGTTCGTCGATATCTCAGCCCCTTAAGTACTTCCTTCGTTTTTATCGCGAAAGTTGAGAAAGAAAGGTTGGGAAATGCTAAATCAATGAATGTCATGTTGAAATAATCTATTTATCTTCTGACATAGGTGGGAATAAACCGTGTAACAGACAAGTGGATATGTGCTCGACCTTCGCCCACTAATAATTTAAGACGCCTTTTCCGAAGAGCAGTCGAAATGTAGTCTTAACAGGCATCGAACTAAGAGAACGCAATAGGGCTTAGAAACAAACTATATATTTCCAGTAATGTTTGGAAATGCGATGAGTAGTCAGTCCTAGCGTAGTTTGGGACCAACGGCAACAACCAAGAGAAGAAAGAAAAGAGGCGCGAGGTAGGCCCCAGCACACTTGGCGGCGCTCAAAAGTGTGCCAAGCAAACAGTGTGTAGAACCTTCAAGTGTGTTAAATAACACTCGAATAGGTCCAGGTTAAGCGACCCTGAAAAATGAAATAATAGGTGAATCGTTGGGAAAACGCAAGCATTCGCCGCGACTAGAGAAAATGACAGTGAGTTCGTATCACGCCTCCTATGGCAAACGTACACAGAATCATGCGTACAGAACAGACAAGCGGAAAACCACAATTGCATCCAGGATCCCTAGAGAAGTCACACGATCGCTGGTCACTACAACCACAAGTTAAGTAACCTATGTTGTAATGAATGTGTAATAAGGTAATACACGCCGATTCATTTTACGGAAAAGCAGTTGAAGATACACAATAGGAGCAAACAGTTGTCTTATTATCTTGCTCAGTAATGTACTTCTTACACAGATTAACTGTATTTTGTGAAGGGTTGAAATGGAATTTCTGAAAATCTTGGAACGCTTTCAAATGTTGAGATACTGTTTCCAGACCTGGGAAAAGTATGAGAGTTTAGAGCTGCAATCCGCGCGTAGTGAGAGAGTACAAAGTTCAAATAATGCTGTAAAATATCCGGGCTCACCACTAAAAGTGCGATTGAACATTGCTGGTGCTGACAATTACTCCCAGTAGCAACGAACTGCACGCAGATATGCAGAGTCGAGTTGTTTTGCCAGCACATTTTGCAGACTACGTTTCCGATGCCAGTTTCACAACCCCATTGAGGCTCTGATAACATAGCGCGGTAAACGCACTTGAATTTTGGGCGATAGCCAACAATTTTGCTCATGATATCAGGAGCATACGTCGATTAGATATATCTTTGTAACATGGATACACTCAACCAATCGTCTTCTAAAGCAGCCACTCTTCAACAGACCTAGGGGTAGCAACTTACGAGAAGTTTGGATTTTATTTGACTTTTAAACCAGAACACGCTTTGGAGTAACGTGCTGAATGCTTGTCAAAATCAAACTGCCTTGTTTCAACTTAGAATCACCGCGCAAGCTTTCCATGAGAATCCATTTGCCTCAGACTTAGCAACTCACTATTTTTTTTAGTCAACTCGATGTTCAAACTACATGGGTCTAAAGGTGTTGTGGTTTCTGCTATATATATTAATAGATTAAACGACTGCACCATAACACCAGTGAGCACATCTTAAAACGGTTCTCGACAGGCTCTAAATACCATCGAAACGATTAATATGTAGTCGATATTGAATCAGAAGCACTTTCATATTAGAGTTACTGCTTCTTAACACTTCTCCCATTTCAGTTGTCCTGCAAATGAAGCAAACCAGCCGAATACCGACGCACAGCTCATCGTCATTGGCCAGTCTTTTCCGCATATCTTTGGGAATCGATATACCAAAACAAAGACTGACGTATCCTTTTGAGCAGAAACTCAGTTCCTCATGTGATCAGACTTGCATTATTCCGTGAAATTAATGAGCGGGAAGAACTGCTTAGCCAGTTTGGGAACAAACGCTCACTAAGCTCAACATAAAACGTGATATTAGAGCTGTTCCTGATTTTAAACATGAGTGAACTGATAGTAGTTTCAAGGATTGGTTGAACTATGAGGTTAGTCATTCATAAAAATAGTGCAAGGACCATAAACATTTAAACCACTCGACTGCGCTCGGAGCTATAGTGCAATATTATATGAAAACAATCCATCTGTCGTTTGGGTCAACGAAGTTCGCAGCAAGAATAGACACCAACAATAAAAAGACAGTTAACGATACTGTGCTGCTGAAATAACATTTGGAATTTTCACTCTTTTGCAAGTACTTAACAAACTAATACAGATATGAAACACCGTTCATACATGCAGTAAAGTGGGCCTACATCCGTTACATATCACTATGGATCATATTGGTGTGGCCAATAAAAAAATTACTTCGTTACACCCTTGAGAGAAATATCTTACAGGACACCCATGTCACGTACGGATAGTGAATCAATTTCGATACAGCCTGAAGATTTTTACATTGGATTTGCCGGTTTTATGTTCAATGTTGCCCAGTGTAGTTAACCAAAAAAGCCATAACAACTGAAATACTCAACATTCTTATTTTAACAAGGATGGCGTTTTATACACTGACAATCATCTTTTGAAGGCTTTAGTCATGCTGGTTATCTTCCAACGTTAGAGCCAGGCTTGTTTGTTACTTGAAGATTGTTAGTGTTTACCAATCGCAGGCATGCACATGTCACAGCTGGTGATTAGCATCAGTGTATGTTGGTAACAAACGAAACTAGACCGAATTATCCGACGTAACAGCGGGCTATAGCCAATGAATTGTATGAATCCAACCAATTTACTCTTATCTTACACCGGTTTTTCTCAGTCGGCGTTTTACTCATATGAAGTATTCCTCTTGAGTGTTGTGGCAAACAACGGTCACAGCTGCAACACTATCTGGTCTGTCTTATAGTCGTTTGAGAACAAACGAATGTTAACCTCCTTGCATTCACCATTCTGAACTGACAAGTTGACTTCAGGTTTCTTGGTCAGTGCACCAATGCAAACTCCAAATGTCAACTCCCAAAGCTGTTGGCATCACGATGAAGACAGTGCCTGTGTCCGTTTGGTGTTCCTGTGTGATCCTCATTCTACTCTATGCGTTGACTAAATTGTTTAGTGGTCTTGGCACTAGCACTTCTGCGTCTTTAAACTTATGCCGCGCAGCCAAGATTCCGAATGCGGTTCGCACCATCGGTGAAGTTACAATTTTCCAGATGCTCAAAACAAGCTTCATTTTAACCTACGCCGGACGTGAAATCAGTAATGTAAGCGGACTAATGTTTTCACATTGGAAGAGTAAAGAGGGGGACAACGGACTAACAATTGGTAGATAATTTCGAGCGACATAATGGTTTGCACAAAGACCAAGATATAACAATAAATCAATTAAGAGATTCACTTGACAGCTGCTTGAGGGTCTAAACAAAACAACTCAAGATTGACAGTCGAGTCAACTAAAGCATGATATCGCTTCTCGCACTTTGCTGTCGCGGCTCTTACCCTTGATTTCATTGAGCAATACAAGCAAATCTGGTCGACAACAAATTTTGAGCGAATCTGCGGTAGAACTTTTTCATCATCTAAATTCTCGTCGTTTTTGCGTAAAGCAAAGATGTCCATCAGTGTGATTGTGCGTACCAACTGAAGCTGTTAAACAATTATAAGCAAATCTGAGAATGGTTTAAAATTATTGAGTTATCACTTCCTTTACTAAAATTACAACAAGTAGTAAGTTACATGCACGTATGTACAGCAAACCAAGTCTCAGAAATACAGTTACCTAGTAAAGTGCAAAAATTAAGCGAGCATATCGTATACAGAAAAGATTGTTATAAAAAATAAGTTGATAACAGTATGATGATGTGTTTCTGGTTTGGTTGAGAAATCAACACCTTTTCCTTGACTGTTTTGTCCTGTGTGCATCCCTGCTAGGACACTTTATCAAGCTTTGTGGGGTTTTCATTTGGCGACTTGAAACAATTGAACCTACGGGAAGTTGGACTGGCTTCTTGCTCGTCTCACTGAGCAACAGATGAGACAATCCGGCTTGTTTTATACCCAGTATCAATCGCGATCTGGCATTACTCAATTCAGCCGGCAATCCGGATAATTCGGAGGCATGTAGTAAGACAGGAATCAACACCTCGCGCAAACGACGTGGTCTACACAAAGACAAAATAAGCAAATCCATTAAATGTTTGGTGAAGGCGAGTGTAACAATGGCTTAAGGTTATCAAGCTAATTAGCGTATGCGGAGATGAAAACTGGACAGCAAACTTGCGTAGTTCGTCGATTTACGAGCTTACACACCTAGTTTTGCGCGATATAAAAGGAACGAAGTACGAAAATCTTTGAATGATGAGAACGAAGTAAGGTCAATATGGACGATTTTGAGACACTTTTCGACATTTGTTAGCAAAACAGGGAACAGCCAAGCGTTTACTAGGTCTGCGCACGGAGTAACTGCTCGTGACTCTCTGAAGCCAGTTACTAGGGGTTATCCCCGGATGCACACCTGTTCCGCACACAATGATCAACAAAGCACATAATTTTGGCTGCTTGTTCATAAAATACAAATGAGATGGGATGGAAAAAGCAACAGGTGATTCGGTTACTGACTAAAACTGATGAACGGAGATAGTGTAGCGACCCTATTCGGTATTGTCAATTATGTTAGAGCTACGAGTGCCACTTGTACTCTTTCTGTTTCCTACTTTTTATGTACTTAAACATTTGTTTGAACGAGTAGAGATACCGACAAGTCCCCGCACACTCGAACGTACGACCCCGCTGCGTGTACGCTTGTCGCTCCGCTCCGTTATCGCCTCGTATTTGTATCCGTTTATTCTCGCGTTGACTTCGCAAGTCAACAATACACTCTTTGTATACTCGCCGTATTATTCTCAACCGGTCACGTCGGGCTCACCGATTTGTAGGATCGAGCGAACCGAAGACAACCGGTTGAGAATAATACAGCGAGTAGACAAAGAGTATATTGTTGACTTGCGAAGTCAACGCGAGAATAAACGGATACAAATACGAGGCGATAACGGAGCGGAGCGATAAGCGTGCACGCAGCGGAGTCGTACGTTCGAGTGTGCGGGGACTTGTCGGTATCTCTACTCGTTCAAACAAATGTTTAAGTACATACAAAAGTAGGAAACAGAAAGAGTACAAGTGGCACTCGTAGCTCTAACATAATTGACAATAACGAATGAGGTCGCTACAATAGAATTACTAAGCTGGTCACGATGTGAACTGACTCGATTTCGCGCATCCAGGGATACAAGTGCAGCCGAACCTATTTAAAAGGAAACCCTGTTATAACCAACATCTTTGAGTCTACTGAACATAAATGCGAGATGAACGCTGTTGAAAGTATCGCCCTTAACACGATCGGGTGAGACGAAAACTTGTACATAACGTAGGGAAACATATATATGGACAGAAATTCACGGTGCCTATGGCAAATGTGAGTGGTTTCGAGCGGCATTCACTGACTTGATTCGTAATTAGTATTACGTACAATCCTCCAACTTCAGATTCATACAGTAATATGGGCACCCCTCACCTGTTTGACTGGGTTCCGTTGGCAGCGCAGATGGTATGGATAAGGCGAAGCCACTGTCCATTTCAAATCGTAATCTCTGAAACGTATTTGTTCGATCAAACGGTTACCCGTTTCACAACAAACGAACACGAAACAACAGATGGGTGTACCTACTGATCAACAAACGTTAGACAACTATTTGTCCTAAGCACGACAGCCCTGGTCTGTAAGTGAGGAAGCTGTTATTCCCACCAATATAACGGCTTCATTACAATCCGTGGCCAACACTAAACTCTTCTCCTGAAAGTCTGCCTTCCAGCCTACGGACTTAGTTGTTCGTTGCATCTGATCTCCTTGAGGCTGTATGGAATAGCGTAATATTTGTCATAGTAGAGTAATGTTGACAGAAGGCCAATTTTTCCGGTTCTGTTCGAAAGGCATGTGCAATCAGTAAATTTGTAAATATCCCGTACGAAGACAATGCTCAAGTTTGCTATCTTAACCATCTCCCCCGGTAAGCTCGTGAGTGCATTGAAAGTCGCTGAAAGCAAATCCACCCGGCCGATAGTTCGCTGGGGCTTCTCTACCCACAATTTTGAAGATAGGTGACTCCTTTCCAGGAGTTCGGTGGACGGCCAGCTAACAAAAAGCGATCAAAAACTGCAGCTGACGGTTTTGTCAATTCTGTGACACAGCTTTTCAGAACCGAGTGACCCATGGATTGGATTCTGAATGACACAGAGATTTGCGAGAATTAATCTGGATTGACCTCCATTAAATCAAAAGTCAATAATGGTATGCAGTTGCGTAGACTTACGTGCCGTCTACTCAAGGATTGACGATCTGCATGTGTGCATCTAAAAGAAATTCGAAATTGTGAAATGTCATTCTTACTTCTGGTGGCATGAAAAGTAGATGACGTCGGGTAAATACCAGAGTTTGATGTAAAATCCTCAACGGACCCCGTGCGTGGCATCTCGAGTTCATTTCATACGCAGAAATTTCCGGGGAATGAACACTAATTTACAAGGAAAGTGGATTTCCCTGAAGTTCACTTAATATGACCATATTCGGGTTGCAAGCAATAGCGATTATTGTGAACGGACTACAACGGATTAGGAAAATATGATATAAGGTAAACACTGTAGTGTCCCTTGTACATATTCGTCACTCTGTAACACATTGTATGATTACGCGGTTTTCATGTTTGTATCTATGGTATTGCTGTAGCAACACACTTATCGCGCACGCCTCGAAAATACCACTTGCTTTCTCTTCTCACTGCTCATTTGCTTGGCTGAATGAACTGTGATGATAATTAACTACCCCACAGGTACATCTGTTCAGCTCCTTGCGACTACGTTAACTTGATCACGAACGACGCACTGAGTTTTCTACATGGACGCTGGATATTTCAAGGACCGTGCCAATTAAATGTAGCTGATGTAAACCGACAGCTATTGACATCATTTGATATTTGACCGATATCATTCTTTCACTCATCTGACCGTTTTTTGATAGTATTCATGCTCACCATCAAGATTGCTTCAACTACGTTATTTCTCACCGGTACTGGAAGAAATCGCAAGACCAGACAATGACGTAGTCACGGGCTATGAAAACCTTGACAGTTCCGCTGAGTAAGGTTGATAGATGCCGTCTCCCTGGTCGAGGAGTTTGTGACCATCAACACTGTTGGTCGAAAACACATCGTGTCGTAGTCAGTGTTGAGTGTGTATCAACAAGCTTGCTGGCACTTTCTTTTCACGAAGCCCAGTCGTTCTTGTTCGTTTGGTTTCTTTTTCTTCGCTATAAATTTACATTCATTTATTGTTGTGCAATTCCGTAGACGGTTGTCAGCACGAACGACAGTTCGATTCATCCACAGGTAGTGCTCGAAAATGGCAATGACTGGTTACTTCCGAAGGACGTCGTACCATTAGATTGTAGGCTAGAAGTGGACCAATGACGAAAAGGAGTCTCTACCATGAACAGAAGGAGCGAACGTAACGCCGATCAAACAGGCACTTGAGCGAGGCGTTCACTTTATGGTGAACGGATTCAGAATCCGATGCCGCATAATTGTGATCATCATCGGATTTTCAGGAAATACAGATGAGAATTCTCAACAGACCATAATAACGTATAAGAATCGGCTAGTTGTCGGATAGCGCCGTGACTAACCACATATGAGAAACCGATAAGACAAAGAGTTCTGGTAATGCCCTCCGCCCGTGGCCCCATGGTGTAGCGGTTATCACTCTGGACTCTGAATCCAGCGACCCGAGTTCGAGTCTCGGTGGGGCCTCGGGGTATTTTGCGTCATTGCGTAGAATAAACACAAAACCGCTCCACTTTATTTCAGTTGATTTATCGTCCCTGCATTTATCTTTGCCGAATACAAAACATTTTGCCCGTCAACAATCTTTTCTGATAATAAAATATAAATAACCAATAAACAGGTGATAAAAATGACCATAAACATCTTTTTTTGTTCTAAACTTGAGTATAGTGAAGGTGGATCGATTGTCAACACCTACTGAAGATTCCATAGCGGGTGACAGAAACCACTTAGCACTTAAAAGTGAAGATGTCCATTCTCCTGAAATAGACTAGTATCTCGTATATTTTTACAGGAAGGTGTCCCACTCAATGATTGCCGTGTATTAATAAGATGTTGACTGAACCCTAAAAACACTGCACTTCGCAATCAAACGCTCCTTGCCAGAATGTTTTATTACTAAATAGAGGGGCAAACTATACGGAAGTGCGCACCGCAAGGAAGTTCGGTGGATTGAATTTACCGGTTAATGGTTGTGCTCATCCAGTTATTTTTTATCACTGAACTACTAATGAGTAGCTTAAAATGCTGCAACAATTTACGTACCTTTATAGAAGCAAGTTCACCTAAGCCTGCTTGGAAAACGGCACACCACCTATCAACACAAATACAATTTGAATAGAACACAGATCCAAATGCAGACAACACAGACTTTCCATTATCCCCACGAAATCTGTAACAGAAACGATTTCTGGAATCAGAATATTGAGTTGGCAATTATTTTTATGAGCTAAACAACTGCTAGGCCGACATCTAATCGCTCACCGTCAATGACAGACTATAACAAACACAGATCTGGTCGAGTGTAGCAGATCGAAGTAAGTCTGAAAAGAGTGAAATTAATCAGTTGGACTTTTGGAGAATCTCGGCTCTGTGGACACAAAGCGCAAATAAGTGATGATGAGCACTTACAGTTCATTGTTGACCCCACAATTAGTCGTCTAGTAGTCATTGCACCAATAATGAAAACTTACAGAAGACGAAAAGGAAGTTAACACCTCGCGAAGGGATGCTGTCAGCATTAGCGCACCGTTGAGACACCAATACAAAATATGGCCAGATAAACAACAAATGACCACCAATGAACAATAGGTATTCAAAACACTGAGTTCCCTTGAACCACTTCATTAGAGCAGAAAGAACAGATATACTGCGATATGTTAATATTTCATTTACTCTCATCAGTCGCAAACGCAAGTTTTATACATCATACGGATAAGGACAGACAGGGATTAGACACGCATACAAGCACACCAAGTGTTATGTAATCACGACCATGGCAACCCGATAGGTTGCCTCAACCACTTTTGTGCACACAACGTCGGCTGGTAAGTTCGGATGAGCATCGCTTCGCAAAAAGCTAATGGCTTCGGGTTTCGATTGCGCAACAGTATCCTGAATGAGTCTAATAGGTCAACTTGGTGACCTGTTCTCATGAGGTGTTTAGCAATCGATGACGTTGAGTTTCGAGCCGTCAGTGCAACAAGTTGACGCTGGTGCGTCATCTGTTGGTTCAACCATTTCGGAATGTGTTCGGCGACTCGCTGAGATAGTTGTCGATCTGTTCTGCCTATGTAAACGTCACTGCAAGTGCAAGTGAACTGGTAAACAACATGGGAGGTAGAAGAGTTTGGCAAGCTATATCCGCGATTGTGGGGAACTGGTCCTCTGGTGGTTTGAAATAAGCGCAACAGCGCAGCCGCAAACATTCGAGTCAAAGTAGACTTTAATTTGTGCTTTATGTCGTTGGCTAAATGGTCACTTTTAAGTGGCAAGAATAAGAAAACATCCTTCGTTTGAGCCGTCAGTATGAGCTCAGTGTTCTTTTTCATCGTATTATGTGCCTTGATGAATTTTTCGGGGTATCCATTTGCTAGTAACGTTTGTCACAGTAATTCGTGTCCCATCGGTAGTGTATCGGGGGTGAAAATACGCCTGGCTCTATGAAACAGTGTCTTAACCAAACCCCGTTTGTATGCAATAGGAAAATTTGCATGTTTTACGTTTGCGACTGATGAGAGTAAATGAAATGTTAACATATCGCAATATATGTCTTCTTTCTGCTCTAATGAAGGAACAGATATTCAATCGTTTAGAATGCATTTGCATTTGAACATGTGACCCGTTTTTCATCATAAGTGAATTAGCAGAACCACGTAAACTGTAGCCAAATATCAGCTGCTGATTTCAGATAAGAAACAATATTCACAAGGGTGCGGAGTAAAAATAGTCTACCACGAGTCCAACATACACTCGATCCGAAATACACCTTCAAAGTGCACTGACAATCGACAGTATTCCTAGTGTTCGTTGAACATATTTTTTGTTTCCCACTATTTTAGACGGTTATGCGGATTCCATGGTTTGTACCTATGGTATCAGACTGGTGATGTACGTGTCGTGCGTTATTTGGTTGGACAGCTCACTCAAGTCACCGCCTGCCTTTTTCTTTGATTGAGTAAACTGTATCGGTTAGTGCCAGGGTAATGCGCACACTCATTTTCGTACCCTGTGACGAAACTAACCTCACCTCGAAAGATACATCGCTCCACTCGCCCCCCCCCCGTGGACTCTGGTTATCTTATATACCTTGTCCGGTTAATGCAATGGATATAACGATCGACAGATTACACTATTTGACATTACACTGACGTTTTTATTTACCACTAAAGCTTCTCCAGTTAGGTTATTTCAGATCCCCATCACAACTCCTATATTGCGGAAAACCCTGAGACGCAACGATATCTGTCTAGTAATCATTGTACCAATAAAGAAAACATACAGAAGATGAAAAGGATGTTAACACATCGTGAAAGAATGCTGACGGCATTAGCGCACCGTATAGGGTTTGTTACCGGGACGAACTCTACTTCAATTTTTTGATCAACAATGCTTTCGCATTTCGACCTCCCCAATGAGCCCTCGTCAGAAGTGTCCTAGTCGAACTCACGGTTAGAGAGGAATAGAGGTCAAACAGGGGTCAGCGTGTTCGGACCAACATAATTCGTGTCTGAACTGATACAGATAACTACACGGGGATGGGATCAAGGTCAATGACAGCTACCCGAGATTACTGGAGCATAAAATAATAAACATTTTCGAAACAATCATTTTTCGGAATTATTAGTCAAAAACATTAAACAAAACGCCTGTACTTCAAGCTCTCTGTCAATTCCGGAAGATGAGACCATAATGTTTTACCTTTTAAATATACTGATTAAGGTTCTACATCAGAGGTGCTATCGTTCATGCTGTAGGAGCAGCAAACATGAGTTGAAGGAACGGTTGAAAAAAATTAACAATCGGCTGGACGAAGCTTGTTGCCGCACTTGAAGTAGCGAATACTTGAATACCTGTTTTCACGTTTATGGTGCAACGCCCGTCAAGCCTATCAGGCCCTGAATAGCAACCGAACCCCAGGCACTGATGATACTCCTCCCAGCCTGATACAATGCTTGAACTGGTGCCTATCACAACCTTCATCGATCCTCGCAACTTCTTGGACAACATTATAGTTTACACGTTCTCAAGAGTGATAAACTTTCAGACCAAAGTTAATGTCGTCCTCACTCACTTTCTTGATATGGAATCCCCGGTAAAAAAAAAACCTAGTCTTCCAGCCAAGGCGGCGAAACATTAAGTGAACACTAGTATGAATTTCTACACCAACCCTGGATGAAAGAACATCTTAATTGCGTTTCTTATATATGGTTATCTGCTGTGCACTCACCGGCGAAAGTGTTTGTTATCAATTATCATACCTTCCCGTTCGCTACATGCCGCGGCCGGTGATGCGACCTCTCAGTGATATGCCACATACATCAACCGAAGGTTTACATATCAGCAACTCAATCTGGACTTTGGTCAATGTCTTAAGGAAGAAGGGAACAACGGATTAGAGACATTCGAAAACAATCGTTTATGATTTAATCAAACTCACCCACATAGTTCTCTTTCTGGACTATTATACTAACTACTCCGCAAAATGTTGGTCTCACAGATGCAACTCTTTTGTGCTCAACTCTTCTTCACAATCATAAGGACCAGATTACTGACCACCAATGGACAACAAAACGATTTTTACTCTAACGGCTAGCAAACTTTTCACTTTCTAACGAATAGTTTTGATACAGAAACCCTGAACCCGAGTCATTTTGGAATGCCACTCAAACATCCGGGATAGAGGGCTGAATGTAACTTCATGTTCTGGATCGTTTTGCTGATAAAACTGCACACCTCGTAAATAATACGGTCGTTAGTTCGATTCGTCAAATTCCATTTCGTCACAAAAATGTGGCTTTTCCAACTGCTATTCCAAATTGCTGAAATGCACTCCCCATTCTAGTTCTGTTGACAGTTCTACGCGTCCTGTTTAAACACTTAACCCATGTGTTGCTTTGTTGAATAAACAACCCTTGTGCCATCCGTATTCTTGGCTCACAAAAATTAGTGCCGTGACCAGGACTGGAGGATGAAGATCTCATTGCCGTACCCGTTCGAGGACGGGGACGTCCGGAGCTTCAGGAGGAATTCGAGGATGTAGCGTAGACGGTCGGAGTCAAGACCGACCGGGCGAAGTTGGCGGCCATGCGGATGCTGCTCAAGGACAGAACGAAGGCGGTTCTGAATGCAGCAGTTCAAGGGCGCCCAGCTTGAACCAGGAGGCGACGCTCTTGTGTATGCCGTGTCACTGCGGGCAGCGTTGTCAAGATACCTGCCACACTTGGACCAGGACTCAGAGCAACGCATGCTGACGGGCCAGTTCTTGGACGGAATGCCACCAACGGTACAGGATCAGCTCAGGGTGGCTCTCATTGCACAGCCGATGACGTTGGAACAGCTGGCTGATGCGGCTCGACAATTACTGACAGACAACTCCCCGACAGTCAGCGAGTTAAAGACAAATGAACCAAGTAAAGTAAATGACCTGCGAACCGCAGTGGAAAGGTTGACTCAAGAAGTGGCTGCTTTGAAGATGAAGAGGGGGCAGAGTCGTGGCGATGTCTGCTATCGATGCGGAAGACGTGGACACTGGCGAAGATTTTGCCCGCGTGGCGAGAAAAGATCTCATGTAAATAAACGTTTTGCTGATTGTTTTTTGTCTGGGAAGGGTGATCCGATAATAGGGGCGTTTGATGAGACGGCAGTTCAGGCGAAGATAGAAAT
>LUCH01003340.1:33907-45370 GCA_013368495.1 Paragonimus heterotremus | reverse complement strand
GAGATTGGGGAATTATGGTCGCTGGATGTGATGGGTAACTTCGCAGCAACAACTCTCGGGAAATCAATACATCATTGTTATGACGGAACACTTTACAAGATGGATCGAAGCAGCCGCTATACCCGATCAGCGTGCAAGCAGGGTATGCAGAGCGGTAATGGAACACATCGTGGCAGATCATGGAATACTGCGAAGCATATTGACTGATCAAGGTCCCTGATTCGAAAGTGAAGAGTTTCGGAACTGCTTGGAGCGTTTGGGAATCACGAAAATTCACACAACGCCATACCATCCTCAATCAAATGGACTGACGAGCAGAAACAATCGCACAACCAAGGAGTGGTCGGCAGCAAAAAAAAGGGAGCTGGGAGGAAATCCTACCACTGCTTCTGTTGGCCCACCGCTGTTCGCCACAAGAAACAACGAAGAAATCCGCGTTCGAGCTAATGTACGGGCGCGTGCCAAGCCTACCAGTCGATCAGGAGAGATTGGTTTGTGGGAAGACCGATGGATGAACACGCGTGAATTAGCAGAATTTCGGAGAGTGGCCAACCAAAACTTGACGAACGCACAAGAAATTTCTAAAGAGCAGTCAACGGCAAAGTTGTCGGATCGAAATGCTGTGTTTGAAATTGGTTCGAAGGTTAAATACAGAAACAGGCGTTCCATGCGCAATAGAACCCGGATCGAGGAAGTTCCTGGCGAAGTAGAGAGGACCCTAAGTGGTAGTGGACTGGCATGACCCAGTGTATCTGATTAACAATGGGAAGAATGAACATCGAATGCACGGAAGCCAGCTTGGTAAATGGTATGACACCCCGAGCAGAAGAGAATGCATACCAGGACCATCGACGTCTCCGAGGCCGGTACGCAGATCGTCAAGAGAACGAAGAGAACCTGAACGGCCTTTGGTACAACTGGAACAATCTTTGCTGGGGAAGGAGTGTAGTGAAGATGGGCGATCGTACCATACTACTCAGTAGTAGGACCAGAGCATATATTTTGACATCGAAAAGGTGCAGGAAGAAACATCGGAGTGTAGCATCGCCTAAAATGGTCCTTGCTACGTAAAGGAACTGAGCGTTGGCGTCTGTGGCAACCAAGACAGTCCGGGCCGAGTACTGTATGCAGATGAGTGATTTCGTTTGTGGTCCTGTTTAAACACTTGACCCATGTGTTGCTTTGTTGAATAAACAACCCTTGTGCCATCCGTGTTCTTGGGTCACAACATCATCACAGTTTGGAAAATGGCAAATCAATTAAGACACATCTGGTTTGCAGTAAAAGTCACGCACATGGCAAAATTGCATAACAGTTGTCAGGCAATTCCGTCGTAGAATAATTCACGAAAACAAACTTAACTGAACAGAGCTGTCAAATAATGCCGCGTCCACGTAATACGCCCAATCGGCCGTCATCGGATTTCAATATCTTAAACCGCCTCAGCAAAATCGCAAGTTCTAGAACAAGTTAGTTCTAAATAAAACCTTGGCAGAATTTATAGTGTTGAAGTGTAAAGTTTGATAACAGTAGTAATAAGTAATCCAATGCCTCATTTGAAGCCAGTCGGCCATCAGTATTGGTTTGCAATAAGTTTATTGTGTATGACATGATACTGGGTTAACTGCCAATGATGTGATTTACCCAGAATGGAAAATTTCGAAAGTACCATGGGACGTGAAAGAATATCTAACATCGAAAGAAATATTAGACATGATCGACAAAGACGACAAATGAAGTGTACTAGATTTGGCTAGTAAACTCAGTCATTATTCACCCATTACTCAGACATTACTTTACACAGTAAGGTTGTCCGAAAGTGAAAACTTAAGGTATATATATATATATATATATTTAAATATGCACACGTATGAATGGGCTATTCTTCACATGACAAACCAACTCTTAGAATAGGCGTATAGATAAACATATAACGCCTATTAACGGAAGTCCGCCACTAGAAGTGCCCATGGTGAAACCAACTTAATAAATTTGTGAAAAAATGAGAACAGATATTATGCTTACTGGAACAAATTAGCTTCTGTTAGACCATGTGGCAGCCGGAAGGGTCGGTTGTCATGCATCTGTTTGGCAACCTCTGTAAGCCACATAAACACATCATCCCAACCAGGTGTTTTTATTAAACAACTCTCAGTTGAATGTACTATGACCGGGTTGTGTGCACCAAGGACAGGATCCATATCTTTAATATCCTAAAAATAAAAATAACAACATGTTCGGAACAATTAAAAGTGAATGAAAACTTAGGCAATCTGATGAAAAATACAAATGGGATGTATATAGGTTAACTTCAATACACACATTACGGCTGTATAACGCGATAGCATTTGGGTAGGAGTCCTAGTGTAGGAAAAAGGCATCCAATAAAGCACAATCTTTATTGTCCAACTTGCTAGTTACCATACCACATGTGCGCTCGCGATTTTGAATCACAATTCCAGTCCACAACACCCCCCGGCTTCCGCTCACACGTCGTGTGCACTTCTACCCGGTTTAGGTGTGTGATTGGCGCCTTCTATCCGGGGGTTTTCCACATGCTATTCCTCGTTCGTTGATCCGATTTCGTTGAGCGATGGCTTGTCTGGTCGCTCGTGTTGTCCTCCGTCTATCCACTGTGGGCTTTGACCGTACTCCACGGTCGTGTCGAGATATTCCTGCGAGTGTTGGAATAATCACGCCTCCAATTTGATCATCCGTCCTACTTTGGTTGCCATGTCTCGCCCGTTGGTCCAATCCGGCCGCCCACGCCGTCCTCCATCCGCTCGCTGTGGGTTTTTGAACGCACCTCTTCCTGTGTTGCGGTATTCCGCCGAGAGTTGGAATACTCGCACTTCTTGCCTGACAGTCCACTATACTAGGTCAAAACTATTTCCAAACATGGCTAACCATAAAAAATTCACGCATATCTAACAGACACATTAATGGCACTTCGTTGAGTCAGAGTATCCAAGCCACGCAACTCTGATGAGATGATGTAATTATGTATCGAAACAACGAGTTCAACAAAATAAAAAGTATAGAAGGAAGTACATTTGTGACGAGTAGCTAATGATTTGCAGGCATCAAATAAATCTCAAGACAATAATCATGAACGTCTAACAGAAGGTATGTATCGGGTGATAAGGCGGCTGGTTAGATAAAGTTGTAACTCTAAACATACGTCGGAATACAGGGCACAATCAATTTGATCTTGGCCTGAGAAAACTGTGAACAAAGTACTTACGCGTAATTCCGCTAATCTCCCACGTCCAATTTCCACGTAATCTCTCCAACACCGGTTGCAAGAGTCCACATAAATAGCATCCAAGACATCAAGCTCAGAATGTGTATCGGGTACTGGATCTAGGCTGGATGTAGGTGCACTGCCTTTTACCTCGTCGGGAATCGCATTTTGAGCAATTTTCGTCTTTACGGGGAGCTTTCTGAGTAAACAGTGAAACGGCTGACTGAACAGCTGGATTTGCAGCAAGCGGGGATCGCTTTCCCAAGGAAGCAGCTCCAGGAGAAGGCTGGAAAGAAGAACTATACTTGCGCGCGAGCGAATTAGACCACTCCGATCGGTTGAAGCTGAACAAAACAGTTCTGACCACCACTGGGCATACGATAGACCAGTGATGCGAATATCTTCACTGCATAGCTGGCGAGCGATCAATATGGCCGAGGCAAACAGCTTCAGTTCTTGTGAAGAAAATGGAGTAGTATTTGCATCTGATGTTTCCTGAAAAAACTCGCACTGAATAAGAGCGTCCCCAAGATCTTCGCCGGTTGCTTGCTTAGAAAAAACGGCATCCAGTAACCGACATATCAGATCTTGTTAAAGGAAGGCCAGAAAATTGGTCTTAATATCAACTTATCCCAAAGCTAAAGTGGTTATGGTTCTAGAGCGCTAATTCTTAGTATGAAGATAAAAGGGCTTCAGAATAAGCCCCAAAAAGATCCGTAACTTGAGAAATTTAAAACAGTGAGCTTGCAGAAAAGCGTTACTTTGTATGCCCTTCTAACCTACGTAACTATAAAACACAACATAAATAAGAACAAACCTCCACTCTATTTCCTTGACTTCAACACGGTTAAAGGAATCTAAATAAAATGGCAAACTGACAAGACTGGAACGCCAAACGAATCACAAGGAGCTCATGTGTTGTTCACAAACAGGTACGACAACGAAGTATCTGAGCGGTGATTTAAACACGGAAATCAACGTTCATTTGCAAGCACAATATCATGTTTGGTGTAATCAGAAGACATTCAGACTTTGTTATAAAATCGCACTCTTTTATGAGGAAGACAAGAAATTGTTTAGCAAGAAGACAGCCCAGATAGGTCGCCGTGCTAAAACGACAGTATAAAACTACAGAAATATCCCCAGCGGTTTGCAGCCAAAGATGATGCTGAACCGACATTACAGAATCATCACCTTGCAATTATACAACATGAGAACAACGCAGAAAAGACCAAAATCCAGAGCGCCAACTCCCCGAAACCAGGTAGTTTGTATGACCCTCAACATCAGCACATCCTTTAACAGTTAAGGAAATGAAGCTTGAAAAATTTGCCATCTTGTTTATTTTTGAATCTCAGATTTAAGAGTATAATCACTTTTAGTCAAGCTCGTAATACCTGATGAGTAGTATCATGAGCACGCTCTTCTGAAATCCGCTTGAAAACACAAGCAAACAGTGGAATACCGTACGGGCCTTGTTCGAATTCATTTCAATGTATCATCAAGTACAGAAGATTAGCAAATAAATATCGGACTGTCACTTACAGAATGTCGTGTCCGGGTAAGAAAAAACGCATGAATACTATCTAAATGATGCAACTATAACAAATGGTTCTTTTTGAATGTACAACGGTGGTTTTAGTCATTCAATTGTAACTTCCACTGAGAAGTGAAGTAACCGTTAGTGTGTGTGTAAGGGAATGAAGAGGCCGAGAAAATGCCGACGTCCAGTTTTTCCAGGCAAATACAGCGTCACAGAGGACATCAGTATATCGTACGGAACCCCTCCGATAAGTAACGACTGTACATTAATGTAGTACCTTTCATTTTCGTTGTGTGTACTTGAACAAGATGCAGCAAAATCAATTCCAACGAAGATCGTGCAGCATGCCTGTCTCTTCAAGTTCATTTCATCACCACCACCACCATCAACATAACACCCTTGTGCCTAACCAAATGATCAATCAGACCATGGGTTGACCTAGTCACCACGACGTTCAAAACTGCTTGGACTGCCTTCAGATGAAATATACGTAAAACAATTGCTACCTCGCTAACTTTCATAAAAAGTGGTATGCAGACAATCTGAAGTCCTGTAACAGCAACGGTTAGTTAAATGTGAGCTCCATACAAGGAGTGAACTGGAGCAATTTTGTGATTAAAGAATATTTAGCCAATCGGAGCCCACGCATACGCCGTAGCAAGCAAAACTATGGCCGATCGACGCCAGCCAATCAAGGCGGCGATCAGGTGTTACGTTGAATTTATTTGTAAGAATGACTAAAACAATTCGACTGAATGCGTGTCGAATTTAAACAGCCGGAGTGCTTAAGTGAAGGGTACGGAAAGCATTAACGAGCGGGCCAATCAAAAAGCAACAAGGTTGTTGCCCGGTAACTATCGTCCATATGACTATTTTCGTTTTTTTGTGAAAAGGACACTGTTTCCCAATAATCTGAATACGCGTAGTGCCACTCAGACACATTTTTAATTTTATCTTGAAACAACATCCAGGTATGCGACATTCTCGACCCAGCAATTAATGAGCGTGAGAAAATGCGACCAAGTCTCACGAATTCAGAAACCGTGGTAAGTGGATCAGGTTACATCAGATTCTGTGGTGATGGTGTGCGTAATACAAACAGGTTGTCAACAGAAGGCTTAAATAAATATTTGAAGCGCGGTGGCTGCGAGACAGAATCTCTTATCCTCAGAAATACAATATCAATACGCCATTAACCGAAATCAATAGAGGTCAAACTAGAAGCCATTTCGTCTTTCAAAAATCCGACAAAAATGACGCAACTACAACCCAAGCACGGCCTGAACCCCGTTTCGACCAGTTCTCAAATTTACAGTCAACGTTAATAAATGGCGAAAAATGGCTGAAAGCGTAAGTGGCTGATCCAGAGGACGAATTCAGACAAACATTAGACACAGCGGTTTACTAGCTGTTGACTACCTTCAACATGTTGGAACGAAATCAGACAGGAATCTGATGATAGCGGAAAACCAACACGTGACAATAAACTTAGTTTGTTGATACCCAGCAAATCAAACACACATGAGAGTTTGCCAACAATCCGTGGCATCGAAACGTCTATAGAAAATGCCACAGAGTAACTACACAGATTTATATCACTTTGTTCATCGTCAGTCTTCGTCTAGTGTTGACGTAAAAGTCTATCTCGTCTATTTGGTTTGTGGTATTAGGTTGGCGAATGCAACACGGTTTTGTTTCCTTGAATTTAATGCGATCAACTGTATCAACAGGAAGATAACCTTTCTCCTTCTCGAACATTACAACTTTCAGCCAACACTCATAAACTTGGCAAACAGTAATTTTTTGAGGCGCTCTCAAGTTGCGCGCCCAAACGGGCAGGCGCCTTCCACACTTTTCGCGAATTCGAGTGTCCTTCAAAATGCAATTTTTCACCCATTCTCCTCTTTCCCTTGCGAGCGCACGTCTGTTTCAGAAGATACCATCATCTTAATGTATATGGATGATGTTTACGAAGTGCGACATTCGCAACTATTTTTCTCCCGCGTCCTGAACAATAACCTATTGGACTGGCCAACCGATCAAATTCATGTTACCGAACGCTGGAAATGTCCACACGTATTAATGTCATACTCTCCCTCTTAAGGGAAGAATTGTCTTCAATTAAAACCTGATCACAATCCGTCTCATTGGTAGGGTCCGTTCATGATAACAATGTCTACAGAAATGAGAAAACTTTCGTTACATGTTTTATGTCGGGAGCTGTTTTCAACACCATAAAGCCCTATTTACTAATTTGCGAAGGTATATATGCTTTCCCCACTGACAGTATAGTTCTCCTGCAGTTTCTTCTGATCCTTTGATTAAGGGTGTTGGACTGGTTTCTAGAATAATGAGGCGTTTATCTACAGGTAGTAATATTCAGTCTTAGGTAATTTATCGTTTTGACATTTTAGGGCCACCTTGTTTACTCCGATTTTTCTACATGCATATGTACACCTTCAACAGCAAGGCCCCGTTGCAAACCCATATAAGCCCTACCAGTATTTAGAGTCCAGTAATTACCCATTACCCAGTAAGATTTCTTAGTAATATGGACATGTTCACAGTAAAAGCAAATGACAAACGCGACTGTGAGGATGTTGGACATTCACCTCTTGAGGTGTTCGACGTACTTTTAAGATTTGATTTTACCACCAATCTTTCTTAAGACAAATACAGTTTTTAGGCTAACCTCTACGTGAGTCGACCGTTCAGTGTTTCAAGTGCAGCAAAATTGTTGACTGTTGGAAGACGGCATGCACCATACCAATCACTACAAAGAAAGTTCCATTCGACGATATGCAGAAATGAAAGCACTTGTTCGAATAAAAAAATAGAGTATCATGGAGTCTAGTCAATTTGCCCAGGGCTGATCACACTCAACCGCTTATGTTCCTGCTTGTCTACAGCGTATTCCATTCTTTTATCGCTTGATGATAAACCCACAGCTGTTCTCCTCTTTCTCAAACTACATCGATGCACTCGAGAGTAATGATGGAGGTTGTTTCAAGCAAACCATTCTGACATTCAATTCTCGACCGCTGATCTGAGGCGCGATTGCTTTACCAAGCTCAGACAATTTAAATGGTTAGGTGATCAAATCTTATCATCATGTAACACTGGCTCTGGTGCTGTTTGGGGTGGAAGCCTTTTCTTAAGTTTGTTCTCATATCACACGGCGCCCACGCCAATTCACGCTTGAAATTTCTAAATTCAATAGGCAAATTATACGATGTTAGGTAACAGACACCTGTCCGCCTGCTGGACATTGTTAAGTTGATCAGAGACGAGCAACACGTCTCCTAAGACATTCAAATGCGTCGGAGTTATTTTCGCCAGTGAAAGGTAATCGATATGAAGAATTGATGGCTGTTCATTCCTTCATACAAATGAAGCATTTTAAAAAGACTTCTTTCCTATGTACAGGTCATTTCGACCGTTTTATGTTCGACGTTTAAATTCTCTTCATATTCCACACATCCATCAAGTTAGCAATGCGTGCGCTTCCCTACTGGATGTACTGTTCATCAGTTAATTACCCTGATTCGTTGTTGAAGGAATTTATACATTTCGCCAGATCTTCGGGAAGTTTGTTGCGTGATGTTGATATCTTCAATAAATAGTTGATTTTGTGGGTTTTTTAATTACAATATAACGTACGAAAGGTTTGCAAGCGAAATTTGATTTGGTACAGCTCGCCCACTTTACTGCTATCTCCCCAAAGGTATTTCCATATCGTCAACCAGATCCTTGTACACGCATTTTCATTTTGGCTCGATCTCCGCATGAACTGAAATTTCTGACTCTCATTGGAGCACTTACTTAGATTCATACCATGCGGTGGTAACTGGCCGTTTTGTTCTTACTCTCGTTGGGCAACGACCTCATCGATTACAATGGCTGGCTGTTGAGAAGCTAGTTATGCCATCAGTAAGACAGAATTACCAAACTAGCCCAGAGAGAAGACTTAGCAGTTCTCACCACAAAGACTTTAACAGCTGCTGGACTCAAATCTCACGGGAAATTTAGAAATCAGGTACTGTAGCATGCTGCATGGGTTCAACAAACAATGGATCTCGGAGAAATCCCTGGAGTTGTAAGAAGCTAGAGAGAACGTTCCTCCTGACAGTTCATACAACAGGTTTAAAAAGTATATAAGTAGAAAACTGAAGCGTAGCCTGATCACCGATCGTGAAGTTCCGCTAACGGAATAACTGAATTAAATGAGAAACGTCCTTGCTTCAGAGAACACTGACAGACTTCAAGTTTATCCGTTCTGTTGATCCAAGTCGACCGTCTGTCACTGAGGCAAATGGCACATTAAAAGCAATTTGTTCCCTTTATGAACTTGAATAAGGCAATGCCTTAGTCAAATGGCACATTCATTCATATTAAGTCCAGAGGATTAGGGCTCTGGAGAGAAAACTTTGAGTCAATTTAGCTGGCCTCCTGCTTCTATTGTGTTACTACCACAAAGTTGTGATGCCGCATCCTGGTATGTAGATTTAGGACCATCCACTAAAACTGAGGTTCGTAAATGCATTTCGGCTCTCAAACGTAATAGAGCTGTTTCCCTGGACGATCTCGTGAGGGTACTTTTGAAAGACGGTGGATAAGCGTTTAGTAGAGGTCTGAACTCAGTTGTTTCAACTTGCCAGGACGATGAAGACCATTTTCCTGCGCTGGAGTCAGTCATTATTAGTTCCCACTGGCAAGAAAGTAGATCGGGGCTCTCGCGAGAATTATGCGGGAATTAGCTTGACTCCAGTCGTTACAAGGGTTCTGGCATCCATTAGACTTCATAGATTCACTGCTTTCGTGAGTCAGATACGGAATAACAGACATGGTGTACCGACCACGTATGTGAACATACTGTCAGCTCAGATTAAAGTGCACGGTTAACTGTTGTGACATGCAAGCCGGCTGTTTACACGCTGATTGTCCGTTACACCTACGGACCAACTCTGGGGCAATGTGGAGACACCGGGATACAGCGTTCTTCCGGAGTAGGGGTTCTAACAAGTCCTGAAAAAGGTCATAACTAGAAACAAGTATGAGCCAAAGGCCCAGTAAGCCAGGCACACGACTTACACAAAAGAAACCTGAAACGACGTCGACAACACAGCAGCACGCCCCGATACACAATTCAAATTAAAACTTGTGTGCGCTTGCTTGTTTCGACCGTACGTTACACAACTCTCCTCTTCGAGGAGCACCGTCCCGGGTGCTTCAAACCCTCTACAAGCCGACTCGTGCTCATGTTGCCAAGGAGCACAGTGT
This sequence comes from Paragonimus heterotremus, assembly GCA_013368495.1. Classification (NCBI taxonomy): domain Eukaryota; kingdom Metazoa; phylum Platyhelminthes; class Trematoda; order Plagiorchiida; family Troglotrematidae; genus Paragonimus; species Paragonimus heterotremus. Next base: position 35,303 of record LUCH01003340.1, on the reverse strand, counting down.
CTGTGGGCCATTCGCCCCATTACTTGGAACTTATCCTTTTCACACTGATTTTTATCTGGACACTTTTCTCCTGATCCTGAAACTTTTTTTATCCTGGCACCTCCATTTTTATAACGGCACTCCTTTTTTTATCACATCACTACTTTTATTCCGGCAATTTCTTTTTTTCCATCCTGGCAGGGTCGCCAAAATGTAGTAAACCCGATAAGAGGGAGAACGAGGGTTCGTCAGAAACCGTTTACCAAGAACACACAACACTAGTCACTGTTCGTTCAGGCAGTTTGTTCTCACTTGGGGCCTCTTCTTCGGAGACTGCACAAACCGCCGACTCTGCAACACAGGGGCAGAAGGCAAGGATTAGCCGCGGTTTAAAAGTATACAACGCACGCTTTTTCACTTTCGGTTTCAATTTGAACTGTTTCGCAGTTTCAGCTTCAGAGGCGGCGTACATCAAGGCCGTCCACTTTCACCATTTTTCTTTAATTTTGTCATAAACGAAATTATGGAGGACTGTTTGTGGCATTTACAAGACGCCGGCATGGACCTCCTGCCTAATGGATGACTGACTGATCTTGATGATGCTAGTCGATTTCTAAGCAGTACAGACAATGCCAGAACACATTACGTGCTCTCCTAAACATCTTTCAATGCGCTTTGCAGCCTCAAAGTGCGGAATGCTTCCGTAAGACTGTTGTGATTATGTAGATTTGATGTTGGATAATGAAGTTATGAAAGCTACTGACTGGTTTGTGTAAATAGGAAGCCAAGTCAGGGCAGGTGGAGTTGTAGGAAGTGAAACAGAAGCGCGTATCTTTAAGGCTAGGGCGGTATTCACCGATTCAGGACATCAGCGACGACAACGAGGCAAATCCGTGAGCCTTTAGGGACGCGTGTATAAGGTAACAGTAAGCGCTGTACTACTTTCATCATCATCATAGACAGCAATACATCAATGGTTCATACTGACGCATAACTGCAACACAACCACGAGGGAAAAAACGTATATCGGAAAAGAGGAGAAAAAGGAAGAGGACCTAAGTACTAAAAATAGCTACGTCTACATTCAAACATACAACATCAAGACGCCTACACCTTGCAAACAAATAACCGAGTTGTGAGTGAAAGTAAAGCGTCATCAGCAAGACAGCTTCCTCACGGCTTTCACTGCCCCGCGTCCTTAAGTGCACTCACTTCACAGACAACTCGACCAAACAACGACAACATTCACGTCACTTAGCTCGGTTAGCCGCCATCTCACCTAACGTCTCAAGCCCCCGCCCTGTGAGTCGCGAGGGCTCCACCCCGGAAGACGACCCCGATCTACAGTAGCCAACCCCTTCGTGAACAATTTCATTTGTCTACGCCAGGTCATCATCCGTCCACCTCGCACCTTGCG
>LUCH01003340.1:20413-31444 GCA_013368495.1 Paragonimus heterotremus | reverse complement strand
TGGTTTGGTACTTACGCTTCACCGATGGTAAAGCCAGTTTCTCAACAGCTAAGCGATGCTGTCGGTGGGGTCGTTGCCCAGCAAAAGTAAGAACAAAACGACAACACACTAACGCATGATCTGAATCCAATTATGTGCTCCAGTAAGAAAGACAGTGTTGGATGGAACCACGCCACCTGTAACTAACGGCTATGTAGTCTATCTGAGACCAGGCCTGAATCGGAGAAGACGTGCACCAAGCATAACAGTGACGCGCACGATGCTTAAAACCAGTGCTGGCCAAAAATAGCTTATACTCCGCGCACAGCTGCAACAATCGCCCTCCATTATCTGACCGACGTGACGCTATCCCAAACCTGCCACCTAAACGAGATTCGGCCAACCTGGGCATTCATATCTCCGGCCAGAACGACCATATCAGAGCCACGTGTCGACCGCAGGAGAGAGGCCAGATCCGAGTAATATGCGTCCTTGACGCCTACGTCACTACAGTCAGTGGGAGCGTAGGCAGACATAATGAATAAACTTATGGAAGTCTTGCGTCTAGAGCTGGCCTTAACAGAACCTGCCAAACGGATGGCACAAAGTCTACTGTTAACAGGAATCCCAACTACTAACGCGGCTGCAGCCATCATGCTGAGGACTAGACCTACTCCATCCTGACTTGTAACGGCGGCTGTAGAGTCACCCGAAATGTATAACCAGTATCGGGTAGACAATGCGGGTGCTGTTAGTTCCATACGTTGGCTACTGTCCTGGATTTTAGTCTCAGAGATATAGCAAACATCGACATGCAACGAGTCTGATGTTCGTGCAAGAGCGGCCTGTTGACCTATCTGCTTTAGCGTGCGTACGTTGAAGGCATCTATATTAATTCGCATTCTAGGTCTAAGCAAGGGACGAGGGAAGCCTGAAGCTGAATGGCAAGAGACGGAACATACCGGCTCAGTGTTACCACAGCTAGTTACATCTATTGTGGGACCTGTAGAGTAATTATCTGAAATGGAGTTCGGGAGGGACCTGAGAACAAAATCTGATAGGACAGTGGAGGAAGAATCAACAGTAGCATGTTTTCGCCTATCCACCCTGCTGTATGCAGCGGATAGGACGATCCGGTTTATATTGCGAGACGGCCGATGGAGTATGGAATTACTGATGTTGTGATTAAGGTTGTGAAATTTGGCCGCTCAGAGCAGAAGACGTGAACTGTCTTCAGGTAATGGACCCACGAGGTCTGCGTCTGGTCACTCGCATCGGGTAGCATTAGCAATAAAGTAAGGAAGAGTAGTAGTGATTCTCAACCCTTACATTTCTACAGACTGAGATGACTAGGGCACGTACTAAGGATACCAGTTAGTCGTCTGTCACACCGAACAATTTTATCGATGCTGCAATCGACTGGCGTGAGATGTGAAGTGGACAGCTGATGACCTGGCGTGGAGAAATCGATCTGCTCACCAGGGTTTCGCCAGTATAAGTCGGGTTCGTCTCCCAGGCTTGAGTCCTCGTGACTGAGAGTCGATGACTGGAGACGTTAGGTGAGATAGCGGCTAATCGGCCTCGGTGAGATAAATGTTGCTTTTGTTTGATCGAGTTGTTGAGCACTTACTGACGAGGAGTGGTGAAAGCAGTAAGGAATCTGCAATGTTGGTGATGCCTAACTCTCATTTATAGCTCGGCTTTGTTTGCAAAGTGTAGGCACCTTGTTGTTGAATGTCTGAATGTAGACGTAGTCATTTTTAGTGGTCAGATTCCCTCTCTTGCTCTTCCCTGTTCTCTTCCTTTACAGGATTTGCCTTTTATTCATGGCTGACTGGCAGTTAAGCAACAGTGAGAACCACCGATGTATCCCTGTTTATGAGAAGGATGATGATGACATTGAATCAGTAGTTCTTTTTTTTTGAAAAAATAAATTATCGTCGTTCGTTAAAGTTTTTAAGGGCTATATTAATATTATTAATATTAACATTGTGCAGCTCAAGATAAGCGAGTTAATGGTCTTTCATTTACCGAAGACGCGAGAATGTGAGAAACCAAAAATTCACCTCTCGAGGTGCACAAAACCTATTATTGATTCGACGTTGACCCGATATTGTACAACAACGAAGGTTCTAGAGTAATGCTTATATACCACGACGATAACGTAAAAAGAAAATCGAACTCATGCTGAAGGACCCCACGAAATTCAGAGGATCGGGATTTGATAAACCCAAGTATTGGACCGTTGCCTTGGTTACGCGTTCAATCGCTTGACCCAAAACCGAGAAAGAGAAGAGACGCCGCAACACTGTTTATTGGCAGAGCGAGTCAACATTAGGCCACTAAGACTTTGAATTTATAGGACGAAACGATTACCATACATGACAGTCAGACATGGAGCGAACCAAATGAAACGGTCGTATATGGCAATCAGGGCGTCAGAGCGAATCACGTTACAGGGGGCATCAGAAAGCAACGCGAGAAAACAGTCCAGATAGCGCATAGGCGTTCAACCGCACATTTGCAATCTGATTCGCTGAGTGGAATCATACCACCATTCGTGACCATACCATCCGAACTGGGCCGGCCAACTGATGTGGCGTGGTGCGTCCTGGTTGTTTCGTTAAGAGATGCACCTCCTAACAGCATGGCAGTCGCAAAAAGCGGCCTAAATTTGCCACCAAAAGCAAACGATTATTTAGAAGACTCAAAATGTAGAAGAGATCCAAGTATGAGATATCTGGGCTTCGCCTGGATTCGAACCAGCGACAGAAACAGCATGCCCAAAGGCAACAAGCGTTCTACCAGCTGAACTAAGAAGCCAGGCCGGAAGCTGGAGAATATTATATTGGACTGTTACTCACTCGTCTCACTGGTCTCATATGCAAACCACTTTCAAAATCCTGCAAAAACCACATCAACATAGCCTAAAATGAGTGTAAACCGCGTATTCCACCTGAGAGAATTTTGGAAATGTGCAACTTACTTAGGCATTAACTCGCTAAATGGCATGTCCAAATTCCGAACTCGGTGAAACTAACCTAAAAGACAGTTTTGAATATGTCGACATGTAATTAAAGTTAACATTGACGGAAAACTGACAATCCACCCGGAATTTCAATCGCTGTTCACTAACGATTAAACTGCGACTTTTATGCGATTACATAGTCAGAGTATCATCTATCAGGCCGCCGATTGAACTGTAAGAAATTACATTACGTAAAACAACTATCAGAACAAGTAAATAAGCTGTTTTCAACCATCGCCATGGTGCACGTCCGTGTGTGTCTGGATGGTTGCACGCTCCCTAGGCCAGTGGTAGTGTGCAGGTCGCCAAAGCCACCCACGGCCATATCAGTCGAGTCGAAATGTTAGACGACGTGTGCTCCTTAGAGAACTTTGATATTGTTGACGTGCTAACAATGGATGGCTTGTTGGAAAACAAGGCATTATTTGGGGGTGTATCGCATACTTTTAGGAAGACGGATGAGACACGTTGACCCGAACATACAGTCGGGTATTTCCACAGGGAACACGAAATCGAATATTTATGCCGATCGATTAGGAAATCTGCTGGAAGTAAAAGCGTCACACAAAGACACAAAGAATGCCAAAAGTATTGTGCGTGGCTGATACGTCTCCGCACCAACTGGCGGTAATGCAGCAACAGTCGACATATCTTACAATACATATACCCATCTCCAAGTGCCGCTCCCAAATTCCCACCTTTCTGACGGGGAGTATTGCTGATTGATGTCACGCGCGAGTCGACCTTTCCGATATGTGTAGCAATACCAGTCAAAAAACCCAACGTATTGAACAACATAGATTAATCTTTAAAAAATCCCAAGAAAACCATTCAAAACAAACGCGGGTTCTTATAAAAGGTCATGTATACAAACCGGTCACCAGGCAGTTGATAAATAAGACACCCTGATGAATAAACAAAGGTAGTGCAGCCTACGTAATTCGTCCCATCTACCAACATCAGCATCATCACAGAGAGCAATTCATCAATGGCCCACACCGAGGCCTAGCCGACATGCAATAATAGGGAAAAAGAAAAAGTCTAAGTCAAGCCACCGACAGGCTGACCAACAGTGACAAAAGAGCGTCTGAAAGCTACCGTATCCAGATCCTGTAACGTCGTAAGACTATGTATTATACACCGAATGAGAGCTTTAACGATCTCCCCCGGCTACGAACAAACAGTCAACGTCTGTCACAACCCACTGTTCATACAAACATTCGTGTAGCTGCAGTATGAGCTAAGTAGGGAGGGCGAACCGAGACCTAGCTTATCGTATCAAGCAGCATGTCTCCAAGTGGTTGGTAAAAAAATGACTAGAAATGCCAGGCACTTGCATAGAGACCGACAAACGGCACATAATGCCATCAATAGCAAAACGCCTAGTACAAACAGGATATATAATCAAAGTTTGACGTATTCTCTATGATTTTTCGAAGCAACCAGAAACACATCTTCCATTTTGTTGAGACTTTGGCTATCAGGCGTCAAAATCCAGTCCTTTGTTTTCAAAAACAATTCGTGTTGACGTTGCGGCTGTCCTGGTAGTCAGAATCTCTATATTTTTAATTTTCATGTTCGTGTCCGTTTGTATAATCCCTTCCGTCTTATGGAACCCTACTCTAATGTTTAAAATTAGTTACGTACATCTGTGAAATGTTACTCCGAATAACAAATGATTTGCATCCTGTCATTGCCTTAATCAAAACACTACGACTGGCTATACATGTTTCAGGACTTGCCAAATAATGACTAGAAATGAGGAACGTTCAAGCCGGCCCGTAGTAGCAACAAACGGGGTCGACCCCTCCCTAGCAGTAACCCTTTTCATGTGACGGATTTCGGTTCGGGTATTATGTTCCTGGTCGAGACTGGGGCGGAGGTCAGTGTGATTTTCCCACGACTCGGCGAGGCAACCTCTTCTTCTTTACTTATGCTTCGTGTCGCCAACGGCACGCCTTTTCCTACCTATGACCAATGCTCACTCACTCCTGACTTCGGTCTCCGGCGAAAATTTCGCGGGATTTTTGCAATTGCAGCCGTACGGTTAACTATTTTAGGGATCGGTTTTCCTCAGCATTTCGACCCCACGGTCGATACAAGAAAACAAAAACTGATCGATTGCCATAAAAAATTAGCACCAAGGGCACCCAGGCGTACACAAAGGCCATCAGCCCTCTTATCCTTCAACCTGAAACCCCTCAACCCTATGTACCTTTATTTTCGGATTTCTCACAGCTCGTTCGATCCACGAAAGAGCCACTTCCAGTCACTTCTACTTGCACGCACCATATCAGGACCAACGGTCAATCGGTGTCGTATAGGCAGAGATGTTTGGCCTCGAACAAACTTAAAATAGTTAGGGTGGAGCTCGAACTAGAAATGACCCGCCCTTCTAAAATTCCATGGGTCTCCCCAGGTTATATGGAAGTAGTCACGTGAGTGGCGTCCTTGTGGCAATTGTCGTGGCCTCAACAAGCTTAAAATCCCCGATGGGTATCCGATCCCTCGCATCCAGGATTTGACAACTTGTCTTCCCGGTAAACCTCTATTTAATAAGATCGGTCTGGTTCGCGCCCATCACCAGATTCCAGTAGAGGAGGCGGATATCCCTAAAACGGCCGTTATCACGCCTTTTGGCCTATCCGAACTTCTTCAAATGCTATTTGGCCCTAGCAACGCCGCACAAACCTTCTAGTACTTCACTCATGAAGTATGCCGAGGCCTGGATTTCGTCTACTATTTAGATGACACATTAGTGGCCAGACCTTTTTTTGAAGAACATCTGCAGCATCTGCGTTCCTTGTTCGTCAGGTCAGCCCAACAAGGGGTAACCAACAATTCAGCTAAATGCGGGATCGAAGAAGGCAGTATAGAATTTTTGGGTCATGTTAATTCCGCTTCTGGTATTCAAATCTCGCCAGCTAAGAAAAGTGCTGCTACTGATTCTCCTGAGGGAACATTCTTCAGGCAACTCCGACGTTTCGTCGGCCTGGTGAATTACCACCGCCGGTTCATTCCCATTGGGCGCAATTCCTGTAACCCCTCACGGACTTACTCTGAGGCAGTAGACGTGAATTCAATTTTACGGACACAACACTGCCCTCACTGAGTTAAAAAAAAAGGCTGTCATCAATGTTGGTCTTTCAGCCCACCCAGACTCTCAGGCCCCACTTTCTCTCTGTACTGATGCCTCCGACAAAGCTGTCGGTGCCGTATTACAGCAGCTTGTCAACGACCAAAGGCAACCCCTAGGTTTCTCCTCCAAACGCTTGTTACCTGTCGAATCCCACTATAGCACGTTTGGAAGAGAATTACTTGCTAATTACCTAAGTATCCGCCATGCATTGGGAGATCGTCCTTTTACTGTGTTTACGGACCACAATCCGTTATTTTATGCACTTGGATGCTCATCAGACAGGTACTCACCGAGGGAAATCAGATGCTTGGACTATGCTTCGCAGTTTACCTGCGACATACGGTGTTTCATGTGCCCTCAACCCTGTCGCTGATGCTCTTTCACGCGTCCAGGCCACCCTAGTCACGCCTACTCCAGTTGACCTTAGTGATCTAGCTGCGTCCCGGGCGCGAGAGCCTGATTTTCAAACGTCCTTACAACGCTACTCTTTGAAACTTAACACCATTCCACTGCCTTAGGCAAATGAAACCATCCTTTGCGATATGACTAAAGGTATTCCGAGACCTGTAGTGCCATTGGTTTACCGGCGGGCTGTCTTCAATCAGTTTCACAACCTCTTGCACCCTGGTATTCGTGCCACCACTAAGTTAGTAACAGACCGATCTGTCTGGCCTAAGGTAAACCCTGACGTTCGTAGTTGGGCACGCGCTTGCCTGCAGTGACAACGTTCCAAGGTGCATAAACGCACACTCGGTCTCCCAGAGGCCAGGTTTTCACACGTCCACTTAGATTTAGTTGGTCTCTTGCCGCCTTCACGCGGCTACGTTTACATTTTAACTTGTGTTGACTGTTTTCCAAGATGGTCGGACGCCATCCCTCTGAAGAATTGCTCCTCTCAGACTGTCGCGAACGCTTTCTTGGAACGTTGGGTGGCCAACAACAAATGCCCTATAACCATTACGACAGACCGCGACTCATATTTCGAATGCTCAACATTCGAAGCCATGACGAACTTTCTTGGACGCCGGCGCATTCGTACCACGGCATACCACCTGTCCTCGAATGGTTTAGTGGAACGCCCCCATAGACAGCCTGAAGCTTCGAATTGTGCCACCACTAATCCGGCATGAAGTGAAGTTCTTCTTTTTGTAATTCTAGGGATGCGAAGCACACTGAAGGCTGATCTCCAATGCACCGCGACAGAAGTGGTCAATCGCTATACATTGCGTCTGCCTGGTGAATTCGTTTTGCCTCCATCAACATCTTCCCTTCCTTCGACTCTTGCTTCCATATTATCTCAATACATGCGGCAAATTCAACCCACACCTCGCCATGAACAGAAAAGGCCAGTGGAAATGCACAAAGATTTGGCCATCTTTTCACATGTACTCGTTTGTTGCGACGATGTGCGCAAGCCGTTTCAACCACTGTACTCGGGTCCCTTCGAGATGCTTCGACGAAAGCCAAAGTATTTCGTGATCGACCGTCATCGCCGACGTGACACCGTTACTATCGATCGCCTCAAAGTCGCTTATGTAGACGACAACATTGCCCGAGCTCCTCCGCAGCCGTCCATGGTGACCCTCGTACCTACACCGTCCTCCTCACGAGACAACTCCACATCACCTGCCCTGCTCCACACGCGATCAGGACGTCGCGTTCACTTTCTAGCACATCTTGTAGATGTTTACCATTCGCAATTGTTTCCCCAAACAACTTCTAATTTTAGAAACCAGAAACCGGAAAAAAATAACATTTTGTACAGTAACACATGCTGTTCAACAGCTACCGAGAGGTTACATGGTGAGTGTGTACAATTTTTGTTCGCCGGGTACTTATTTCCTTTCTATGTTGCAGGTGGCGTGCAGGTCACGCTGGAAAGAGAGCACACTTCCGTCTATCGTAGCAGCAGTAGGGAAAGCCTACTTGCCATCTTTTTTTCCTTGAGTTTTTACTGGTTGGGTAGCCCTCTCCGAAAGCACCACTCTAGAGGTGCATGGATGATTCTGGACATTGAAAGTATACTGACCCATCTTCACCGTTACCAACCTTCTTCAACGTGGCATACATAGCTGTTCATGAATGCACACAACCTCTACTAGCCCCAAAGTAAGTTCAGTGTCTTTAACTCTACTACTGCTTGTTTTTGTCGAACGCTCTTAAGCGTGAAGACTTCTAGGGAGGGACCTCTGTAGAGATAATCTTGGTTTGTCACGTATTTCAACCACTTTGCTATTTATTTTGACAGCTGGCGTTATTGACATCGTTTGATTGCATGTCTGCAATCTCTTGTTTGTTCGACCGTTCAAGGTCATAACAATAATTTCCGGTCGATTGCTAGCTGGCTAGTCGTGCTCTGCTTTTTGTCGCGCTTCGCTTACAGCTTATTCTCTCAATCTACTTGCAATAAACCTCGTTGTCCATTAATCGATTCTTTGGTTGAATCAATGTAAAGAATAGGCACCGTTCTAAACGTAGAAACCTTCCAGCTCTCTACAGGGTGCTTAGCTTCGAAAATAGGAGGATTCGAATAAAACTGACCTTGGCTTCATTCTCACCATTGTATGCTTAGTTTGCTGTTGTATAACATCTACCAAAATTCTAGATTACTAACATAGGACGGCATACACACGTGCGTAAAGAATGGGAACACCTGGTCACTTTGCTCGTGATGTCATACTAAGCTGAAATGCACAAGATAAACGTTGACCGAATAAGATAATAAGGTCTGGTGTTTTCTTTTTAGTCGAACCATCACCAGAGCTGTGCATGAATGTCAACAGATCGATACCTATTGATGGTTATTCACCGGAGGGTTGCACGACCGGGTCGTGCCTGTCCCAGTTACTCCTGGGACTCAACTTTGGCACATTGCCAAGAAAGCGAGACAGGGATGAAACAGCCGCCTGAATAATTTCTACTATGCTGTATCGCGTAATTCTACAATCCTCTTCGGATATTTTAGAAGAATTATTAAACAAGTAAAACCTCCTAATTCAGCCATGAACAATTCAACTATGTCAGATTCATTATTTGATTGTATGACCACAATATGTACGAAATGCACCCAGCAAGTGTTGCCTCCCCGCCGTTCGAGCCACATACATTTGAAACGTGTTAGACAATGAGCCCAGAATGACGGATAATAATTGTTTTGATTTCTAGTGAATGGTGTCACCGTCATCCTGTGAGCGGCCCAAATGTATTCAGTGTAGGGATATATCGAACCATCAAGCGTATATTAGATGACTGATATCTTGACCAATGAAGAAAACCGGTCAAACTTTAAAATGTTATCAGTAACGACGGGATACCACGATTAAATGATCTTCTTCCTGAGTTGCCACACAACAATGGATGGTTTAAAGTATAGCGGACGGGAATCCGATTGTTATTGCTCGGAGCATACATGGTGAGCATCAGTAACAAGGGAGAGTAAGAGAAAGTGACTTAGTGTAGTAAGAAAAATATACTCTCCTAATTCTGGTGGGCTTATTTATGATACAAAAAGTGGGTGCCACGCGAAGTCAAAAAGATCACCTACTTTTAACAGCAAGAACACCACCTTTGACTGATATAGCAAGTGAGCTTATCAGGGAAGACACATTGAACCAATTAACGTCTCTTTCAGAAGATCCTGAGTAAACGGAAAACAGATGAATGGAAAGGCAATCCACAATGGATTCTGGTTCCAAAACGACAGCAAGCTGCTTGATAGAATAAATCACGGGTTACAAAGAGAACGCACCAGAGTGAGAAACTGCTGAATTTCGAAATGTAACTCAGCAAAAGACAGGCGCCGAATTTTGAATTGTTCATAAATTGTTCTGCATAGGTAATAATATGTTAGAGCACGGCTGAACTCACGCTACCCTTGAGAAGGCGAAAGAACAAATTCGTCCAATAGATCACGAAGATGGCGTAAAATGGTCGGGTAGGTGTTGGTGCTACAAAGTAGCTCATAAACAGATGTATGTGAAATGTACGAGGACAGCTCCATCGATTACTGCAAAACATAATGAGAAAAATATCAGAAAGTGACGCCTGCGCCAGAGACTATTTACATGACATGAAAGCAGAGAATATAAAAGGAGGGAAGGAGAAACAGAACAGTCTCGAGAAAAAGTCAAAAAAGGTCAAACAACGTAGGATACACACATACATGACTGCATACACCACCAATTGTCAGAGACCCTGGTGCATAAACAATGGCAGTGCATCTTAGGTAATTCATCCCATCTACTATCACCCGCATCATCACAGACAGCAATTCATCAATGGCTCACACCGAGGCTTAGCCGACATGCAATAATGGGGAGAAATAAAAAGCCAAAGTCAAGTCACCGAGAGGTGAACTTTCAGATTTTTACACGCACATATCTTTAACAAATACGGGGCACTGAGATAAGTACGCCTAGGTTGCAAACTTATTGGTGCAACCATGAGACTCAAGTACAGGCTGGGGAAATCGACCACAGACAAGAATAGTTATGAAAAATACTTATGACTTAGTGTTCAGGTTAGTTCAGGAATAAATAGATGGGTTTGTGTGGAAATCGAACTAAATAAGGAACAACGGAGGGATAACAGGACAGGGTGAGTGCAAACAAGTGCTTGTAAAAGGATCTGGTGGGAAATGTAGGAATATACTCGGAGAGATTTGAATACAAGAGTGGGTTGTGTCCGATAGGAGTTTTGTTAAAATCGATCGAAAGTTTTGAAATGATGAGGAACAAAAAATCGAACAAGTGTTTGCCGGGAATGTCACTGCAACGGAGACAGATGTTTTGCTTGTTCTGATAGTTGTTTTACGTAATGTAATTTCTTACAGTTCAATCGGCGGCCTGATAGATGATACTCTGACTATGTAATCGCATAAAAGTCG